>JAMRYI010000385.1:0-152512 GCA_029231635.1 Ditylenchus weischeri | reverse complement strand
CGTCGACTGTATCACACTTGGGTCACACTGGCTTCACCGACCTTTTTATCTGAAATTTTGTTTTCTTATCTCAGATGTTTTTGTACCGTTTTTGTAGCTGAGATTTTCTCTAGCATCGATTAAGTGGTCAAACGTCTCAGTTAAAATAATTTTTGACAAAATCATACCAAGTGTGACCTTAAAGTCACTCCTTTTTATAAAAAGTGTGATTGGTGTGATCTTGGTATGATTTTGTCAAAAATTATTTTTAACTGGGCCTCCAAATCGATGGAGAAAAATCTCAGCTAAAAGATGGTGTAAAAACATCTGAGATAAGAAAACAAAATTTAGAGCCGCATTATATCAAAATTTTTTCAAAAATGGTCGCACTATATCAAAAGTAAACCTTGTGGAGTTTCCCGTACACACTCATAAATAAACGCCCCTGCGATGGGCTCATTAGGACGGACTATATATGACCTTTTTTAGATAGGTGGTGGGCGGAAGGGGGCGTTTAGTGTTCTTTGACTTTGTTGTTATTTATGTCCCACAGTCGGGTTTCCCTATCAGCCAACCAAACCATTTTCACAATCGCAACTTGCAGTATAACGGAGTCGCACTATGTCGATACTTGACTGTATAAAGCTGTAACGGAAGTGCACTAGGGTTGTCGATCGATAGAAATTTTTCGATTATCGAAAAATCGAAAACTTTCGATAATCGATAATCGAAATATTGAAAAAATTTCGACAATCGGGAATCGATCGAAAAGTGATCAAAGTCTATGAAAAAATGATGCCTTGATAAGGTAACCTTATACCATTGTTGCAACATACGAAGAAGTAATAGTATGAGCAAACAAGTTATAATGCTTCGCGGTAGTCGAATATTTGAAATATCAAAAATTTTTGATGATCGATCATCGAAAAAATCGTAAAAGCTTCGATTTTCGGTCGATTTCGATGAATCGATCGACGACCTTAAAGTGCACCCTCTAAAGTCTGAATTCCACCCTCTAATTTTTCATTTCAATTTTTATTTGCATTTTGTTGCTAAGTGGAAAATAAGAGGAAAATAAGAATAATACATTCGGTGAACGCATGAACGTAACTTAGGAAATGAAAAACAAAACTACACAACGATCGGTATTCGGTATTCGATATTCGGAATTTTCGAATATTCGATTCGACAACCCTATGCAGGACGCTCTTTGATGAAACACTTTTGTCAAAAAACAATTATTTTCGAAACAAATCGTGCCAAGACCAATTGTTACTCATTTGAATTTAATGTTAGATGACTTTTTGTCCAGTTCAATTAATACTCAGATAGTTTTTGTCCAGTTGTCGGTGTGCCGTTATTTTTCAACAACATTTGCCTACCTAAATGCCTCAGAAAAAATAGCATGAAAAATTTTATATTAAAAGATATATTGAATTTTGATAAAATCAAAAAGTTGTGTTAGTTGCTAAGAAATCAGCCACCTACATTCTCGTCAATGTAGGAAACACCGATAGTGAACAAAGGGGTGGCTCCAATCCCGTGCAGGAAGTGGGCCAAACAGAAGAGGAACACGTAGCGCAAGTTACCCGGCTGCAAACAAAAATTTCATTAACTAGTCGGATCTTTAGGCAGAAATTTACTTGATTCTCAGGAGATGGACAGGATGTGATGGCTTCAAACTCAGCTCCATCCAAGTTCAAAGTGGAGGACGAAGAATGATTTCTGGTATCTGAAAAAAAACAGTATAGGTGGTATGTTTCATATTCCTATTCAAAAAATGAGAGACAGCTGAAAATAAGAAATTAGAGTTAAAGCACTGTAACTGATCTTTAGAAGTTTCCAATAAAAGAGCTCAAAATCATGTTTTCATCAAAAAAGTACTGTTAGTAGTCAAACGTACTAGCCAATTGAATAAAACTGGCTCTGCTACAAGTAGGGTTGGTTAATTTCTAGTTTTCAAAAGTCGCGATGAGTTACCGGTGACTAATCAGTGACTCCATAGAAACCGGTGGCTTTTGCTTTCCTGCCGCATTTATTCGAATAATCATGCGAATTCAATCGAAATCAATTTTATCCTGTCTTCAGTCTTTTGCGTCAAAATTCCCATATTTCCATAAGTCGACGTATTTTGACGACGTATAATGCAGCAACCATTTGCTGCAAAATACTCCGATTTCAGCCTCCGCCGAAAATAAATATAACAGGTCTATATCTAGGAATGGGCAATTTTCCGCCAACTGGGCATTTTTACGTATGGTCCAATTCAAAAATGGGCATATGGGAATTTTGACGCAAAAAGTCGTTATTTTTCCACAAATGTTTGTTTCGCACTTTTCTTAAATGCTCTTCCTTTTAGTGTTGCTTTGCCTCAAAATTTTGCCAAATATTATGAAAGGGCCTTTTTTGCAGGTCTCTCAACATCTTCGCTTGCAATAAATCATCATGACAATGGCCAAATGACAGCATGGAATGCTTGCGTTTATCGCTGCTTGCGATTTCACCACAGTTGCTATAGGTATACCCTTCGATTTTCCGACATTCTAAGCAACAAATCTACTTGTTTCAGGATTCGTTTTCTACGATGAGAAGGCACAGCGCATAAGGAGGCAGTCCAGCTTCGTCTTCAACAGCAGAAGCAGAACATGGAGGAGTATGAACAGCAGAAGATGCTCTTTGAAAAAGTTAAACAATAATAGGTCTCATCTTGTATAATAGTGGCTGGTTGTTCTTGTGCTGTGGTTAATAAATGTTGTTTTTGCAGTTTAATCTGTCGGTCGAACTCGATGGCAGTTTTTACATAGAAATGCTTTATAGTTTGATCAATTTCTAGATGCGCGGTATGTCTAGCTCACCCACGAAGGTTGATGTAATGAAGGACTGTCTAATTTTCTATTGGCGATAGAAATTGGGCGGCAAGTAAAAGTTGGACAAATTCATTTCCCTTGATTTCCCGAAATTTTAAAATTTTGGCTAAAATTTATTTTTTAAATTTGGTCAAAATTTATAGAAAAGTCTGACTAGTATAGAATACCCCTCCTGAAACTTATGCCGTTTAAAACTTAAGTAAAGAGTACCCAAATTCATGCCCCTGACCCTGGAAAATGTGCGTAAGACATTTCTGAGTCACAACTTCAATACGCTGGCCTACTCCTGAGCTTAAGCCTTAAGGGCTAAGCAAATCTTGTTGTTAGAAAGGGTAGTTACAATGATTTTTGGAAGGTCTGATCTGGGGGGTGGATTCTATACTAGCGTCAAAAGTTTTAATTAGGAATTTTTTGATATTAGTTTCCTTTGCATAAAAGGAATACTTTAAAAAATATTTTCTTTGATGATTTTTATAAAAATATTTTCGAATCATAATGTGACTAAGGCATAGTATTGGTCGACAATTGGCCAGTAGGCGGCCAAATTGGCCGATTTGCAACTGGCTGTTCAATTGGACAACCCAAGTGTACGAAAAATTTTGCGTCTGGACCGATCTTGTCCAATCCAATTTTTAGCCAGTACCCCTACTATTCCTTTAAATATTTTCTTTATATACGGTTATATTGGCTGAAAACCCACAGAAAAACTGAATATTTGGATAGGACAGTATCATTGTAACATGCAGTCCATGTATATACGAGTTTATGCTACTCTAATTCATAAAAAATGTTACCATGGCACTTGGATAGACCCGCACTATCAGCATCGTAAGAGCTGGTGAATGGCTCGGCGATCATGTGTGGAAAGGTGAACAGAAAACTGCCGAAAGCCATCAGAGCAAGGCCTGCACTGAGCACTGTGGATTTGGAGTGCCTACCACCAAAATAAGACACCGGAATGCAGAAGAGTACGTACCCGAAATCGTAGAACTGAACACAAAAGTTACTTTGAATAATGTCATACAAGCTGTTCCACCTGCATAATCCTGCCAATGGTTGAGGTGCTCAAATGGAAACGACGTTCTATGGTGGAGATACTCGACGGGATGAGCCCGTTGACCAACATGCCTTGGATGGCACAGAACCAGCACAACAAGAACAACATCCAGTTCTTGGTGGCAAAAATCTGTAGCCACTCAGGTCTGTAAGAATTTTGATGTGATTGGTAGTGAAAAAATTACAAGCTTTAATTGATTCCCGGTTTCGAAACGTGAAATCAGGTCAAAAGTACCGGTTTCTAAGTCTCGAAATGAATTTTGAGAAGTCCCTGTCCCGATTTTTTTTCTCTAAAAGTTCTGGTCCCGTGTTCCTCATCACTACTTTAAAACGACTATAACTTTCCTCAGGAATCCAATTTGAAAATTTGGTGTTCATAGATCGGCTCAGTTTTGGAAAATAATGTGAAAACACGATCTTCCCTTGATTCCCCTGTAATTTGGGTCCTGACCATCCAAAGACAGTTACAGACCAGAACTAAAACAACTAGAGACCAAGTGGAAATCGTGTTTTTTTCTTGATACACTCAATAGATCGAAAATTTAAAAAGTCCCAAATAATTTTTCCGGCTCCACCTACAGTTTTGCTTCCTAGAGTTTTTGTGTTGACGCCCCCACTTCAGCCAAATTAAAAACCTGCCCACCTCCACTTGCCCACTCCACACTGACTCTCCTTGGCCATGACATTGATTTCCTTCTCAATAAGCTCAATTTGCTGCTGTTTCTGGCGTTCGTCCACCGTCGAGCCCCACTGCCTGCTGGAGTTACGATGCTTTGGTCGCTTAGCAAAGGTGGTCGGAACAGAAACCATTGCTTCGGGTGCCACTGAAACAAACCTTCATTCTGCTGACTTGATTTATTTAAACAAAAAAATACCGCAAATGTCCTTTGGTTCTTCCACTTGTGGGTACTTCTGTGCCAACCACACCATTTATTTGAGCTATTGGAGACGTCTGGTAGGATGCCTGTTGATCACCCACCTCTTTCCTTGACTTGCTGACCGTAGGAGAGTCGTGGAAAACCTTCTTGTCGGTTGCACTGCTCTTTGTCGGAGAATATATATTGTCATTGAGCAGGCTTTCATTTCTGTAAATAAAAAGTAGGAATAAAGTTGGGAGCAATCTTAACAAATATTTTAAAAGCTGTTTTCTGTAATTTTGCAAAAAAACATTGTAAGCTCAAAATTCCTCCTAATCTCTTTGATTCTATAATTTTCTACAACTGATTTTGGACTGCTTTCATGTGAGTCATTAGCGAACATACATTTGTCACTTTTCGAAACCACGGTGGTTCAATCACCTATAGAGGTGATTAGAGATTATTACGATGTAAGAAATCAAGCTAACAGATACACCCTAGAAAAAACAAGATGAGCATTATCTTACCGAAACTGTGAAAGATGAGGCTGACGGGTTTTTTGAAATTTTAAACGATTTTAAATTTTTAGGCATTTCCGTTTGGGAAAAACTTTCTAATTGACATTTCCATCAATTATATTACATGTCAACAGAATTCTTGATGCGATAAGATTTTTAAAAGCTGCAAATGCTACGTGGACACTTCTTTCTTCAACTTTTTTAGAAATTATTTTTTGCTATCGACTAAAAACTATTTCTTCAATCTCAAGAGATGAAACTTCCTACTGAGACGTTCTTGGAGATTTTTATGTATCTGAATTTGCAAAAATGCAAAGAGTTAATGCTTCTGTCTTGTAAAACATCTAGTATTCTGACTGTTCGTATTAAAATTCAAGAAAAGCTTATTAGCTTGAAGGTTAGTTTGTGCCTTCTAAAGCCACTTTTGGATTTTTCTGTGGATCATATTTTCTACATTCAATTAAATGTTTGTTTTATAGGTAATCATGACAAAGGAACAAATCCTGGCCGAGGCTATTGAGTTTTTGCGCAGCAAAGAGAAGGTCGATGAATGCCGTGCGGTCGAAGGTCTGAGTGGTATGCTTCCTGTCGATATGATCCTTCGCAATGCGTTGTGGATAATTGAAAATGTCGGTTTTCCCGAAGATGCTGCTCGTTTTCAAGGTGATCAATTTCCACTTAGTTATCAAATTATTTTATCGCGTTTATATTTTGAGGAATGGTTGATGATGCGGAACAGGATGAAAAAAAGTCATGAGCGCCTAGAGAATGCCGGCGGTAATTTTTTTTATCATTCTAACGCATTACATCAAGCGAACTTGTCCCAAAAATATCTGTTTTGCTTTCAGGAGAAGCCTTGCCAACAGCTGATTCCACTCCATCTCCTTTTGGTGTGTTTCGAAATTGAGTTTTTGGTTCTCATTATTTGTCAGAGTATTTAGGACCAGACTTGCCAGTTCCCGAAGGTTTGTTGAATTTCGGTTATGGTTTACTGGATGTCAAAGGCAAGTGAAGTTATGCTGAAAAATCTCGATTTTGAATTTATAGATTCACCTGATGTTTTAACTCTTAAATTTAGGAATCGAAGCCGCCGCCAGTGAACCCGTGATGCCAACGACCCAAAGAAAGCGCCATCAAAATGAAGACTTGGATGAATACAGCAAAGCCGCCAGTAATTATTCTGTTAACACAAAGACTGTGACAAAGCGACACAAAACTCGTGACTCGGGTAATTTCATTGTCTAATTCTAGCGCCATAAAACCCAAATGTTTAGAAGAAGGGGTGTCGAAGAAGGCTGCCGAAGGATATCGTTTCTCAGACCAGTCTAACTCCCATGCCTCACTTGATCCTTCGAACATAGCATCTAGTAAGTCTAAGTTATTCAATGTTGCTTCTATTTTTGCAATCTTTTATTCAGCTTCCACAGCATCAGCCAACCGAAGACTTAATCAAGACTGCGAGATCTGCAGAAAGGCTGACTCAATGGCTCATACTAAGACAATGAGACTCCATCTTGGTGCTGTTAGTTTCTTGGTTGGAATGGGGTTTGACTATGCAACGTCTCATCAGGCTCTTGACGAAAATGGTGGCGATGTGAATGCTGCAGTCACGTTCCTATTGAGCATCTGAATTCACCAAAGAATATATTAGACTCGTTTGTTTCACAATATACCTGTCACTGTTTTCGATCAATAAAATGGTTTTCTATGTTCACCTTGTAAAACTGTTTCAATGTGTGAAAATTGTGCGGGGCAGGAGCGGTGGGCACAGATTCCCTTTAGTCGCTCTATTATTTTTGTCGTCCTAATTACCGAATCTTGTCAAGGCACAATCTCGTCAAGGCTTATCATAGCCTTTATTTTTTCGCATACTATGATTTCGACATCAGGTTGGTTTAGAGTCGGACCATGCTTTGGAACTTCTAAGTCCGTAGAATAAGTTTGAGTGGAATAATATCTTGTGTGGTATAAGTTGATACGTTCGTAGTAAGATTGTCCACACTGTTCACCTAGTCAGAAATTTTTCAAAATTTTCCTCATTTTAAAGGTTACTATAAGATCAGTGTTCGATGAGCTGACTGACCAGAAAACCTCAAACAATGTCTTTTTATAAAATCTCGCCTTATCTTTTTTTGCAGATTCGTGAAGAGCATCCCGGAGTTCCATAATGAAGTGCTATCGTTTTTTCAAGATCAGTTAAAAATTGGGGAGAAAGGTATACGATATTTTAATTTTAGGATCGTAACTAAGGGTTGTCGAGCCGAGGGCTCGAAATCGAGCTTTTGGCTTGAAGCTCGACATTTTTTTGAGCTTTGAGTCGAGTCGATCCGAGCCCTCGAAAATTTCGAGGGCTCGACAACCGTAATCGTAACTATGCATGAAAAAGGATGCATAATAGAGTTTCTTTATGCGGTAGGCCCCAGTTTATAAAACTATGTTCAAAGCCTTTATTTTTTGCTGTGGGCCGTGCACGATCGGTCGCCAAACCTGATTGAATGTGTTCGTGAGGGGAAACATAATTGGATGAGAAATTTTTTTGGAAGTTGGTAAAATTTTTAAGCTTCAAGCCACTTTTGCCACTTATTCTATACAGTTAACCCTCGATTTAACGACACCCCAAAAATTTCGTTCCCACCTCGGGTCCGGCGCTTTTTTTATCTCAATTTTTGAAGCCTTTTGCCAGTTGTCTTTGGTCAGTTTAGTCCAAAACATCGCAAGGATTCTGATTTTGCCCATCGTTTTTGTGGATCGTTTTTACAAAATAGAGTGTCGTTAAGTGGAGTACCCGCGGGTTTTTTCGGCATGACTGTTGTCATTTATAAAAGCGATCGGCAAAATCAGAATCCTTGCAATGTTTCGGAATGAACTGACTAAAGACAACTGACAAGCTCCAGTGACCAAAACGTAGCAGAATACCATGAAAATAACCATTTTCGGGTCATCCACGTATCCTTCTGGGGTGAATTACCTTGGAGGACCAAGGCAAAAAGTCAAATTTTGGTCAAAATTTTTTTCAAAAACATGTTTTCTACTCAAATAAAAACCAGAGAAGCTCAAAAAAGTATTCAAAACACGCTTTGGGGAACGTGCGAGATAAAGAACTGCTGCCGGATTCTCTTTTTGTTGGTATCAAGTAAAATACTTATACTTTGCCAACCTTAGTGCACACAAGCATCAGCTATATTAATAATAAAAAGGTCAATATAACCGACCTCTCAGATTCAGTCTCTTGGCTAGTTCCAGGACGTGTGTCCACCAAGTAATCGACTTTTCTTTGCCAAGACAATGGGAGGTTGGCCAGATCGCCTGGTGCTGAACGCGTTTCTGCTGATGGCGAAGAGCCTCCTTCTGCTGCATCCGACGAATTTTTTGTGCCTTAAATGGATATATACCTTAAATTCAGGGTGTCCAAAGAGTTTTAAAGATTTTCTTTTAACTGCACACTTATGGGCCATAAATTTTATTCTTGGCTGTCCGGAAAGGTTCGGACGGAAAGTTGGAAATTTGAAATAGTAATTAAAAAGAATTGTCGTTTTTTGTCTTGGTGCTTCATTTTATTTGCTAAACTTTACGCTATAAGCTTTTTATGATGTTATGCTGTACTCAGTGGACATGGGTAGACAAAATAACTTATACAAGGGACCACAGGCGCCTATCAGTGTCTCTATGGTATTTCGAAATTTCAATGAGGGGCTATGACTTCATTCATAAAAATAGGTATATCCCCTATTAGAACTCATTTTTTCGCCTGTTCTTTTTTTTAAACGAAAGCTGACATTCTGGGGAACACGATGGTATTAGCGACAAAAGTGATTTCGCTATTTACGACCCGTTCTGGCCTTCGAAGTAAAAAAGCGTTAACCACCCACCCACCCACACATGCCAAATACTATATAAGATATCGTTCCTCTAGCGACCCCTGATTCAAAATCGTGCACTTGGCGTCATGTTTTGACCCATTTTGATCACTTCTCTCAGGCAGTTACCAACCATTTTGTAGCTATGAGATAGCTACAAAATGGTTGGTAACTGCCTGAGAGAAGTGATCAAAAAGTGGGCCAAAAACACAATGCCAAAAACACGATTTTGAATCAGGGGGGGGGGCTAATTAGAGGAAATAGAGTAGCTTGGCCAGAATGAAGGTGGGAGGTCGAATGTCTAAGTATTCGAGGTCCACAACTAAGCAAGTTTTTGACATTTATTTGTTTAGAAAAATGGTTTTTTCTTTGGGTAATATTTAATTCTGCTAATTTCTTAAAAATGCCCGCTAATCTTATAGTTGCATTTTTCTCTAGATTTTTTTATTTTTTATTTTTAATTTTTTAACATTATCGTGTAGCGCAAGATCTCATGACAAGATTTAGGAGTTTAAAAAAATAGGTGTTGTTTCTTCTCAACCTCTAAATGATTTCTGAAACCATGCGATGAAGTTTGATAGTTTGCTAGAAAGCTGAGATCTTGGGCTACACGCTAATGTTAAAGGTCTGAAAAAATTCAAAAAAAAGTAGAGAAAAATGCAAATAAAAATTTTTTTATAAGAAATTAGCGGACATTTTTCAGAAAATAGTGGGCAAAATATTATATTTTTAGAAAATATTTTTAGAAAACGGACTAGGAAAAAAGGGTATGACTAAAAAAGTCTACAAAATTTTGCATTTTGTACACTCCGAGCATCAGTGTTTTCAATACTCAAATTCAAGATTTTGCTGCGGGTTTTTTAAACTTGGCTTTTTTGGCGCATTCATTTTACAGATTTTATTTTTCATTTTGTTCAAATTAAATCTTGAGCGTAGGGCTAAAAGTTTTTACCCAATTTTCTCACAAAACAGTAAAAAATTACCATGAGCTTGGCCAAAAACCCTGCCTTCGATAGATTTTTTCCCGGGGTTTTCACTAAAAAAGCGGATCTGATTTTTTTCCTTTACCTGAGGTTAGGTTCTGATTTTGAAGAAAACAAATATGAAAAGAATGCTGCAAAAAGTCAAGTTAATTTTAGAAAATGGACAAAACGGAAAACTTCTTAGGTTTGGAGAAAAAGTGCCCATTTTTGTGATAAAGTGTCAGGCAAACTTTTTGACGTAAAAACCTTTTTTTCTGCCGCTAAAATACTTGTTCTCCCACTACGTCTATTTTTCGGGACACGGGCATTTCGCCGAAAAATCGTTTCCCCAAAAGGTTCGTTTCCCCGAAAAGTATTGTTTCTTCGCGAAAAGCAGTTGCGGGTACATTGGCTGTAATTATAGTCGAGTTGACCCCTCAACTTTTTTCAAAAGTGCTAAAAAATCAATGTTTTGAGGAGAAAGTGTCAAATCTGATGTTTGTGACCATAGTGACCGCGATAAGCGAAAATTGCACGGCGTCCCGTCCGCCGTCTTGACGTTTTTCGCCGGCCGTCCGACCGGCCGTCCTTAGATTTTTGCGTTCGGCCGGCCGTCCAACCGGCCGTCCTTCAAAAATTTTCGCCGGCCTTCGGCCGGCCGTCCAATATTTCGCCGTCCTCTGAA
Organism: Ditylenchus weischeri; assembly: GCA_029231635.1. Lineage (NCBI taxonomy): Eukaryota > Metazoa > Nematoda > Chromadorea > Rhabditida > Anguinidae > Ditylenchus > Ditylenchus weischeri. The sequence continues at coordinate 141,731 of JAMRYI010000385.1, read as the reverse complement.
ATTTAGCCCCGGCCGTCTACCGGCCGTCCAAAGTAAATTTTTTTTGCCGGCCGTCCACCGGCCGTCCAAAGTCAAATTTTTCGCCCGTCTTCGACCGGCTGTTCTTATTGCAGTGTGCATGTATTCTGGATTAGTTATCAGTGGTTACACATTTATTATTGACGTTTAAAAGTTTTGGAAGTTTTCAAAATTGTTATTGCGATACACTACTTATCACCTTGCAGTCAATTTTTTCCCCACCGTCCGATCTGCCGGCCGTCTTTTTTTTTTCACCGGCCGTCCACCGTCCCGTCCTGACTTTTCACGACCGGCCGTCCGACCGGCCGTCTTTTCGAAAAATAATCACCGGCCGTCCGCCGGCCGTCCTTAAAAATTTCGCGGCCTGCGGCCGGCCGTCTAATTTTTATTTTTGACGGCGGCCGTCCGACCGTCTCACTTTTCGGCGCCGTCCGGACGGAGACGGGGACGGGACGGGCCCGGAGGACGGCGCGGTCACTATGTTTGTGACCCCCCCCCCTCAACTTCTTGAGCTCTACAAGATGGCATTAACAGAAATTTGAAATCTTGTCTCTGCAAAATTTTAGCAAATATTGACACTTAAGTTGGATGTTGACCCCTAAGAGGATTCTTTACTGTTACCGAACACGCAAATCTCTTTAAGCCGCCCAGAGACGGACAACAAGTGGAAGAAACTGAATAAGTAGAAGAACCATTTGAAGAAACTTCTGATTATGATTTGTTTATGGGTGATTATAATTAATGTGAAAAAATATGTCTGGACCATTGAATTTTGTTCTCTACACAAAATCAGACACGTATGACAAAAACAGAGTTCTAGCTGTTCCGAATTCATTCTTATGTCGAACCTTATATTTCTGCCAGACTGACTCAATTGACTCTGCTGATTTTTCTCAGCTTCATAGGCTTTCCACAAACGCAGATAAGATTGGAATGGAGAAGCTTTAGATTTCGGAGCCAGGAGATAAATGTCTGATCATCCCAAGTGAGTCTTTCATAGAGATCGGCCAGAGTGAAATTTCGAAGCTCTTCCATTCTTCTTCGTTTTGGTACTTGTTTAAAAATGGCAAAGGAAAACACTGTGAAAAACCGCAAATTTAAATAAAAAAAATCTGTGTTTCGAGAAATTTAGGGTGGGGGCCCCAACCCAACAAGTGCCCGATTTTGAATAGGGGTGCCATTCTACTAGAGAGAATTCGGTAAAACCAAAAAAAAAGTCTGGGCAATTTTTTCCCCTAAACCGGATAATTTTCACGTACCGTCCATAACAAAAATGAGGCAAAATCTTGACCATGAGTTTTGAAAACACTGCATCGCAATCCCAAAAAGTCAACTGACCAGTTATCCTATCAAAAGCTTTGTTCTGCTCACCCGCCTGCTGGTCATTGTTCATTTGAAGGAGCAGCAGCAGGAGGAATTAGGGAAGACAATATTGGCGAATATATACACACTACTGCACTTCAAAGCCCAACTTGGATGTGTGTACCTCTTTTTAAGCTCGAATATTATCTGGAAAACAAAAATCGATTAACATTTAACATTTTGAAGGCACACAGGTGAGAAAACAGCAGAAAAGAGCATAACAACAGCCCTATCTCCTCACATATCTGCTGTTAGCTGCAGCCAAAAACAATTGCCTCAATTTGTTGGTGGCTTGCTTCAAGCACAAAACGCCAACATCAACAACAATTTCAACGTTCTTTTGAATTTCTCTCTCTGAACCAGGGTTCTTGAGACTGGACTTGGGTACTTGAGACTGGGATCTGGGTTTGAGACTGGACTTGGGTACTTGAGACTGGGATCTGGGTTTGAGACTGGACTTGGGTACTTGAGACTGGGATCTGGGTTTGAGACTTTTAAGCACTTTTTGAACTGAAAATGTTAAATTTTTTAAAAAATTGCCTTCCATTGCTAAGAAGTTAACGGTCGTGTTGAGGTATTTTAGGTCCATTTTTGGGTGATTTCTTGCTGGGGTTGGACACAAATCACTGGAAAGTAGCTCTGGATGCAAGCAATAGCATGCATACCAGAGTCTCTTTATGCGGTAGGCCTCAGTTTCACCTTCATGGATATATGCCCTTCCCCCCTCCCTTGCAATGAATAGCAAGTTGGGTCTTTGGCCGCGAAGCGGCCAAACATACCTAAAATCTTGGATACCTGGTTTAGGCAGGCAGGCACGATATGGGGGGAACCGAATAAGTACCAGATTTCGTCTATTAGAAACCTGCCATCCAAAGCATATATGCCGAGTTATGTGCAGTAGATTTTTCATAGTGTCCATTTTAGGGAGCGAATCAAGCTGGCCACTGTGTACGGGTTTTACATAGGAGTCTTTACTTGTTTTAAACTTGTAAGCTAAACTTTTTAGAAAAAATAAAATAAATCGGTACTTCTTCGGAATGCTCATGCCCTACTTTTTTCGAATTTTTTTTGTTATTTAAAAAACCACAAATCTAAAACCAGGAAATTGAGAGGAGACCGAAAATGAGGGTGCTTCTTCGGAAGGCCAATCATACCAATCTTTCGGAGCTCAAAATAATTTTTTCGGTCTCCTCTCAATTTCCTGGTTTTAAATTTGTGGTTTTTTAAATAAAGTCAAACCTGGGTTATCCGACACCCCAGTTAACCGACACCCTCTTTTATCCGACACCCCAGTTAACCGACACCTCTTTATCCGACACCCCAGTTAACCGACACCCTCTTTTATCCGACACCCCAGTTAACCGACACCTCTTTATCCGACACCCCAGTTAACCGACACCTCTTTATCCGACACCCCAGTTAACCGACACCTCTTTTATCCGACACCCCAGTTAACCGACACCTCTTTTATCCGACACCCCAGTTAACCGACACCCTCTTTATCCGACACCCCAGTTAACCGACACCCTCTTTTATCCGACACCCCAGTTAACCGACACCTCTTTATCCGACACCCCAGTTAACCGACACCCTCTTTTATCCGACACCATGAGCCCGATTTGGTTGGCCTGGTAAACCTACACCCCAGTCATCCGACACCTCGTTTAACCGACACCATAAGGGCGGTCCCTTTGGTTGTCGGATAACACAGGTTTGAGTGTAACAAAATTCAAAAAAAAATAGGGGATGAAGGGGTCCAATCTAACAAAAATCACATATCTAAATTTGAAAAAAAATCTGCAATCCACTGATTCGCAGCCAAAAAACCAATTTTTGGTTAGCAAACAAGCCCAAAGATGCCATTCACTCCACAATAACGCAACAAAAAGAGAAGAAAAAGTATACAAAAATGATAAGTCCTATCATTTGTTTATTTATGTAGCCATTTGTGCTGCTCATTGCCTGGCCATGAGTCACTAGAAGAATAAAAAATGCAATTTTCGTCTTAATAAATGCCAAAAATAAATAAATTTGAGCGTTTAAAAGAGTAGTTCTGTGGTTGGGTCAGACCCTCCGGAAAATTCTAAATTGAGTGTTTGGGCTTAAACGAACGTCTAGGATGCGCTGAGTACAATAGCATCAAATTCGGCCACTTTTCCGTGTGAATGGAACTAGTCCGGAAAGGTCGCCCCAAAAATATGACGTATATTACATGCTTTTTATTTAATCTACATATATTAGGTTGATCCAAAAGTTCTTGGGCACCTTGAAAAAATTTATTTTCGATTTCGTATGTAATGTATGTATGTAAATATTAGAAGTATTAGTAGTATTAGAAGTATTAGTAGAAGTATTAGTAATATTAGAAATATTAGAAGCAATTTTAACAGATCTGCAAGTTTATTTTGATTCGAAACCGATTAGATTCTTTGTTAAAGGTATTGGGAGATTGCCTGAAAGATGGCAAAATGTTGTTGATGTTGAGGGAGATTATTTTGTTGAATAAAGATTTTGGAGAGCTGTTTTGTTGATGTGACTTCGAGTGATATCTCCTCTGAATTAGATCTGCAAACATTGGAATGATAAACATCATGCTAAAATATTAACACGTTAATAAAAAATCGAAAATAAATTTTTTCAAGGTGCCCAAGAACTTTTGGATCAACCTAATAGTATTTTTGTCGGCATGTCACGCTTTTTTTCGTGCCACGCTTTTTAACCCACTTCCCGATTGTATTATATTTTGTTCTCATCATATCTAAGGGTAAATTGGGGTCGCTGAGAACGCTAATGCTATCAGAATTGACATGTGATGCTTAAAATTTTGAGTTTTGCCAGAAAAGTGGGAAAAACCAGGTATGCTCAAGGGGGTCTTCGAACCTGTGACCCCAAATTTTTTTTTCATTTTTAGTTTATTTTGGCGCCTGTTCGGCTTGTTTATTATTTATTATTTTATCCATCACTGGGACAATGAAGCAATTGGTGGAATCACCTATAACATTACGCTTATAAAAATTTTTTATTTTAATATTTTACCCCGCTCTACGCCACCGAAAAACCATTGTCGAGATTCGATTCTACCATCCACAGGAATGCGCCCTACATTATACTTTCTCTTGCTGACTACGAGAGATTCGTCCACCTCGACTACGACGTTAGGCCCACCTATTTTAATTGGATTGCGGAGGAAAAATTCCATGCAAACATCGGAAAATAATTTGCGATATAAAGCAGCAGATTCTTTACCCTAGGTAGTGCCTAAAACGATGGCTTAAAAATATGTTAACGGTAATTTTCAACTGCTGACCATCATCTCTTCGGAATTCCCTGCTAAAAAAAAATTAAAAATTAATTAATACGCTAAATAATAGCATTATTCTTTGGGCGACTTTTCCGAACTAGTTCCTGTGAATTCGCCAAACTATGGCCTCCCGAAGTTTGAAACTCAGAAAAACCAGTACATTTTTTAAAACAATTCATACTTAGTGAAAATTTAATGAGGCACAGTCATTTAAACTCTTATTCGACGCAGAATGAGCTGTTCTTTCTAACGAGCACAAGAATTCTACAATCTGCTGTAAAATTTGGCAAAAATTGTGTTTTTCCAAAAAGTCAGCATTTTTAGAACACTAGTTTTCGGCCAAAAAACTGTCATTACAAAACTTAAATTACAAAACTTACCTTCAAAGTGGGCTACTGAGATTGTTTTTGCTGCTTTTTTGAATGCATGCTATACAAACAAGTATTACAGGCGCAAACGACAATTTGAAAAATCTCCGCGATAATTATTTACATGTGATATACCAACTGTAGCTAAGATAAAGGGCTTTCAAACAAAAAGATTGCCTGATTCGACAAAAGAGTACAAACAGAGTTATTTTGGCTATATGCATTCGCGTCTCTAAAAAATGTCTTGGTCCCCTGTTATCCCCCTGACCAAGACATTTTTAGAGATGCGAATGCATATAGAGCCAAAATAACTCTGTTTGTAACGGCAATCTCAGTACTCTTTTTTGTCGAATCGAGGCAATCTTTTTTTGTTTGAAAGCCCTTTATCTTAGCTACAGTTTGGTATATCACATGTAAATAATTAAAATCGCGGAGATAAACAGTTTTCAAAATTGTCACGTTTTTTGCGCCACCCTGTACAATCGATTTTGCATGACTGAAAAAAAAAGAAGCCTAAGTCAATTGTGAAGCCAACAATTTAGACCTTTCGCAAATTTATATATCTAAGGCAAAAGTTTCTAATAAAAACACCCGAATTTATATAACAAATTGTTGCAGCTTTTTCCAAATCACCTGAAAAATTAGGTACCCTTAGGTAAAAATTAGATAGGTAAAATTAGTTTTTTGGGCAACTTCAGGCGCCAATGTTTCCCCAATTTTTCAGGTGATTTGGAAAAAGCGGCAGCACTTTGTTATATAACTTCGGTGTGCTCTACAATAATCTGCAAATAAAAAAATCCCAACGAGCTCTTTGAAAAAAGACACTTCTCAAGGTTACCTTGTTAGTGCGAACACCACCCAATGGATTATTTTTGGCTGTATGTTAAAATGCCGCACCAAGTCACTGAAATCCAGCATGTAATTTCTTTTTTTCCGTATCTCAGGCCAAGAAGCTTAGTTGTTGTCAAATTTTTTTTATCAAAATAAATAGTACAGTTGACGCTCTATAAGATACGTTCCGTTTGGGTCCGACACTTAACCTGATTTGAAATGTTTCGCTTAATGTGATTCGTCAAATATCGCAAGCATTGCGATTTTACCGATCGTTTTTGCAATCTACGATAGTTTTGCCAGCAGAGACGTTCTCTATAAGATACACCTTTTAAGATTTAGGTGTATCTTATAGAGAGCGTCGCGGGTATTGCTGGCAAAACTATTGTGGATCGCAAAAACGATCGGTAAAATCGCAATCCTTGCGATATTTCCGACTAGACTGATGAATCACATTAAGCGAAACATTTCAAAAATCAGGTTAAAAAAAGTGTCGGACCCAAGGCGGGAACGAACTTGAGGGGTGTATCTTATAGAGAGCGTCGACTGTAAAGTAAAAAAATGAGAAAAAGCTTAACAAACTTTGTGATGTGATTTGGTGGGGTCATTTTTTCGCATTTTTGACTAAAATGAAAAGGGGCCCTTTTTTCCGTTTTGTCATTGAAAATTTAGTTGACAACTAAAAAGCGGTACTTATTCTGTTTTTAATACCTCCCCTGGAGCAGGGATCCCAACCCACATTTTGGAAAAAAGGCAACGCCCTTAAAAAACGCCTTTTCTTCAAAAAATTTCAGGAAAAAGGCACTTTAAATTTTCGAAAAAAATAACAGCATCAAAAAAAATTTTCGGAACAAAGTGCCTTTTTTCATCTCAAGAAAAAAAGGCCAGCCGTCGGAAGTAAGGGCAAAGCCTTTAAAAAAGGCCATTTGGGCACCCTGCCATGGAGGTAAATTTTTTTTCGAATTTTCTTTACTAAAAACACGCCCGTAAAAGCTTTTAAATCCATGTTTCAGAGAATTTTTTTTGCAGAGTTTGCACATTTCAGTTTTGTGCACAAACTGCGCAATAAAATTGCGGTATCGCGTCTATGTGCAAAAATCGCAAAAACTCATGATATCATGGATTTGATCATTTTCAAATTCCCGCCTAACATAATTATCAGAAAAGTGCAGTTTTTAGTTGACATATGGCGATTCTGAGGCCGCATTCTTGCTTAGCATGGTCGATTTACTTATAAAAGTGTGATCAGAAAAATAAAATGAGGTCATCGCACAATCCGGGTTTTGCCTTGGTCCCCCCTTAGGTACTTTTTTTTCTTTAAGCCACAGGGATACCGCAAGTTTTTTTGCGCAGTCTGTGAACAAAAAATTAACTGAAACATGATTTTAAAAGCTTTTACGGGGGGTCTAAAAATCAGCCGTATTCTGAGTGTTAAACATATTCATGAAGTTTTTAGTTCCATTAAAATGACGACCCACCTTTTTCTTCCCCTGATAAACGTTAAAAAGCCGTTTTCTAGCATAACTCCAAAGAACCGTTCCCACATTGGGTGAGTGAGGGGGTTGTGCGTGCGGACTACCATGTTTATGGCTATGAGTTACAAAAATTCCAGATAAAATGACACTAAATATAATTATTAGAAAATTTTTGGAAAAATTGACCTCTGGGGTGTACAAACGGAATAAGTACCCAAAAATCCGACAGTATCCCAACTGCACCCCCCCCCCTCGAAAATTTGTTTGTACTTTTAAATAACAAACGGAATAAGTAACCAAAAAACTCCAATTATTAAGCACCGATCAAAAGACAATAAAAAAAGTTATGTAGTATTTTCTATGAAAGGGTCTCCAGATAAGACTTTAAACCAAAAAAAAACCACTGACTCCAACAAATTACTCTTTGGCGGCGACGAAAGCCAGACAAGTTGTGATTGACACTCACAACCACAAGGACAGCAGCAACATATAACCACCACCAACAACCACTAGTAACATTGCCATATAAGAAGACCATATATTTGTCAAACTATTTTTTCTGAAAAAGACAGCTGAGAAAACAATTTCTGCCAGCACATTTGTTTGTTCAAGACTAGAAAGAAGTAAAATTAATGGTGCAGGGGCGTTTCGCAAATTTGTCCATTTGGATATTTTTGCGAAACGTTTCGCAAATTTATCCATCATTCTACTTTTCTTATTATTTGACGCCAATTTGTTTGCAATCTTTTATTTGTTTTATTTCGCTGCTTTTCATAAGCTAATGACAACTCTACTCAATCAAAAAATAACATTTATTTCAACGAAACATAAACAACAACCATCTGACAACATCTTCGTTTGACCAACCAAAAACCCTTGGCGCAAAGTTTTCCTCTTCCGTTGACATCTAAATAAAATAGTAACAAACATGCTCTGACAAACAGAAATGAACAAATTGACGAGAATAAACGAATGGGAAGAAGCTAGTATGGTAAGAACGCCATGAAACATTCAAATTGGCACCAAATAATAAGGAAAAGAGTATGATGGATAAATTTTCGAAACGTCCCACTACCAAATTAATAACTCAAACAGTTTCTTGCCCAATTACCGTAATTACAAGGGACCACATGCGCCTATCGGCGCCTCTATAGTAAAGTACAGTTATTTATATAGTACAGTTATTTATATAGTACAGTTATTTCGAAATTTCAATGAGGGGCTGTGACTTCATTCATAAAAATAGGTATATCCCCAATTAGAACTCATTTTGTTCGCCTGTTCTTTTTTTAAAACGAAAGCTGACATTCTGGGGAACACGATGGTATCAGCGACAAAAGTGATTTCGCTATCTACGACCCGTTCTGGCCTTCGAAGTGAAAAAGCGTTGACCAACCACCCACTCACCCACACATGCCAAATACTATATAAGATTCCAATAGAAACCCCGTCTCCAATAGTAACCACCCCCCCACTATTTTTTGACTAAGATTTCAGAGTTAGGGTTATTTTTGATTGACAATTTCAAGATTTTTAGAGGATTGAAAAATAGTAACCCCGGGGTTTCTATTAGAATAATTACGGTAATAATTTTTCAAGTTTAGTCGCAGGTTCTCCAGCTAGAGCCTGGCAGAATTTTTTATACCCTAAAATAAGTCTAGAGTTTATTTCTGAACAAAAAGAAATCTGTAAAATGGATGCCGCAAAAGGTTAAAGATACTTTTGGTAAATTATGAAGCAAAATATTGGCTTTGATTTGTAAAAACAGTGTTTCTTGTAGCCAAAATAAAAGAAAAATTCTGGTGGTCCAAAACCCGATGAAGTTAGCAAACTTATTGGACTAGTATGGGATAGCAATTAGAGGTGGGGGACAAACAAATAGTTTGCGTATTTGGGGTATTGAGTCAAGTTTAGGCAAAACTATTTATATTGGGCAAACACAAATATTCATCTCTAACAGCAACCAGCTCGGTGCAACAATTTTCGAAAACACGGTCAATTTACGACAAAAATAACCGAAACCAGGTTTCTTTCCGGTTGACCGACCGAAGCAAAACTAAAAACCCGTTAACCAAAACCCGAGATCAGGTTCAAGCTCTCCAAAATGTGCCATCTTTTTTTGTTTTTATATTTATAAAAAAAATTTTATGTGCGTATCCTTGTAGAGCGTGCCCAAATCACTTATGTATTTGGCTCACCGCCTATGAAAGTCAACAAAAATTTTAGGATCGGCCCATGTCCCATGGGTCAGTAATAAAAAACCATGATATCGGTATTGAGGTGTTTTTTTAAACTTTGAGTGACCCTTGTACCTCTTTTAGTGCATCTTCAGAGCTGGGGAGCCAGATTTGTCATGAACTTGCGCACGCTCTACAACAATATTCAGATTTTTTAAAATCAAAGTTGCTCCCGGTCACAGTCAGAGTCACTTCCTTGTTAGACTAGTCCAAATTCAAGACTTAAATCTCAGGCCAGATTTGATCTCGCCTTTAAATAAAAAAAATATTCCAGACACTGGCTACATAGCTAGCTCTGTTCTCTGTTCTACCACCAATAAACTAACTAAGTTTTTATGGTCGTCAAAGTAAACAAATTCTTGGGAACCATCGCATCTATTCCCCAGTTTAGCAGCAGTAGCAGTGGTGGTGTAAAGTAGTGGGGGGATCAATAACCACTGGTTTGGTGTGGAAATATGTGTTAAACAATTTTCGGTCACCGCCGGTCAAAAGTCCTATCTTACGAGGAAACCACACAAGGTGTAAATATTAGAACAGATGGTCTGAAATGATTATGGACAATCCTTTTTTTTCGGCGCAAATTTTGGTTTCGAATTTTTCTATTATATTTTTGGGGGTTTTTTTTAAATGAAAAGACCATCAGGTAGTTCTGCGATAATAGTTTCTGATGGAGTATCACTTTTAGCAACATCGGTTAAAAAGGTATTACAAAAATGTAAAAGTACGAAGCAAATTAGTGTTCTGATTTGCTTCATACTTTTCCATTTTTGCGATACTCTTTTGATGATGTTGCAATAAATAACCTCGCAAAGTTTCTGGTCGCCAACACAAATTATGCTAAAAGACAAAACAAATTCTTTAATCCTATTTATTAAACTTCACATCAATATCAACCAGGGAAACAAGGTAATGACAAGTTTACAGTAGTGACAAGTTCACAATGACAAGTTTACAGGACTATCAGTACTATTCTCTTCACTAGTTTCATCCACCTTGAAGTCCAGCAAATCGAGTTTTCCAAGAACTTTGTAAAGATTCTTTGGCCTATCCCTATCTTCGCCGCTTTGCTTTTCGATGAGTGAACGAAACTGAAGATCGCTGGATGTGCAACGAGACCTGAAGATCATCACTCTACAAATGTCCAGCCAAAGTTCAAAAAACTTATTGTGAAATTTGCGAAACCATTTGGAAACAGCATCATGGAATGAAGAGATATGATTGACCTGCCTGAGCGATTTGCTAGCCACATCTGACGCAATTGCAATACACATTAAATTAAGGGTTAGCTAGAAAAAATGTCTATTAGTCCATGAGGAATTTAAAATTTTACCAAACCTCTCCGAATCTTTTTATTGTAATTCTGATCATAAGTCTTGCCCGGAATGGGTATTCCTTTCTTGTATCTTTTGTATACAACTTCGACGCACGCTTCGGATTGTTGTCTTGCTGGAATATCCAGTCGGCGTCGAGGCATGTGATGGCGTGCTCTAGCATATTCTCCTCTAGGATGTCCCGATCATAGTTGCACCCCTGCCTGGCGGCTCCGCCGGCGGCCCGCATCCGCCGGCGGAGCCGCCAGGCGGAGGCGGAAAATTCAGAAACTGCCGGCGAAAATTTTTGAACGCAGGCGAAGGCGGCGGTGGAGATGCGGTTTTGAGAAGGCGGCGCAGGCGGCGGCGGAGCGAAAAATGGCGGCGGAGGCGGAGCCGCCGGCGGAGTGATTTTCGCTGTTTTTCCATTCATTTATTTCAAAAAAGACTAACTAATAAAATTTAATTGATTAAATGAATAAAAAACAGATGAGATTTTCAAATTCAGAGTCTTAAGATATCTTTTAACAAGCTTTCAACAAGCCGAAAGACACCAACAAAACCAATTCTTTTGAATAGTAAAACTTTACTTGCTTATAATGCTCATTTGATCAAAGTTTGACTTGTTTATATAAAATAAAAGTGCAGAAAACTAATATTTGAAATTTCGCTTTATTTCAAAAAATGGTTCAAAAACAATCTCGGCGTAGGCGGCGGCGGAGCGATTTAGCCGGCGGATACGTGTCCGCCGGCGGATACGTGTCCGCCGGCGGAGTCGGGGTACTTCAATAATGACGCCGCCTCCGCCAGGCGCAAAATGTAGCTGAAATCCTGTAGAATATTTTTGTTTTACGGTTACAAGAAATAATGTGTTTATCAAAAGTTACGGGGCAAAGTTTGCAAGAAACATGCTTGGTGCGAGTTTTTTTTTCCGCTACTGTAGTAGGTAAGTTTGTGCGCACGCATACATAACTGAGAGACAAACCATTGGGAAACTCCCAAAGCCCCCTTTGGGGTACCAAGGCAAAAACCGAATTTTTTTTCAAACGTGCATGAGACTTCTGGGAACACTTTTTAAAATATCGGAGGCAGAAGCAGAACCGGAGAAAAAATTTGTAAATACGGGCCAAAGCCGAAACAAAGCAAACTTTATACCACTGGTCAAGACTGTGAAAAGAACCACACTCATTTTGCATGCGTTTTTAAATGTTCTCCTCCTCCCCTTGTTGAAAAAATAACACCAATTTAGTTGAAGATTTGTTAGGAAGCTTAAATCCAGCGCTACAAGCTAGTGAAAAGAATCCTAATTGTAACAAAAATTCTCAGAAAATTAAATTTCAAAAAATATAATGGAGGATTTCAGCATTTTATAAATATTTTAAGCTACGGAAGATACTTTTATAAAAAATAGTGAAGGTTCGATTGCCGGTGGTGCTGCATAATTTTTTTAATTTTGAAAATTCTCATTTTCATTGTTCAAACTCAACAATTTTTGACGCAAACCGTAATTAACACGTATCCAGCAATAATAATAAAAAACAATTTAAAATTCCACGAAAGTTGCTAATACCACAAAATTAAGTAGCCACCCGAAAAAAACCATTAAATTAGAAAAGAAGAAAAAGTTGAGGGTGGATGGTTGAAAAGGATAAATGTGAGCCATCCATCCGTCCAGACCGCAACAAACACTGGTCCCCTCCACCCCTAGGCAATCCAGCCTGGGAAAATAGGCGAAAAGGAAGGGAAAAAAACAAAGCAGTAGCAGCGATATATATGTTTGATGATGAAATAAAAAGAAGAAATTGCTGGCTGGCTCATCAGCACAAAGTGTATCTAAAACACCAGCCCCCCCACCTTGTCCCTTCCTTGAAAAATAGAGAAAATAACAAAAAGGCCACTTGACTTAAGATTTTCGGGTACTCAACCAAAACATAAAAATTGGAATCAGGTAAGCTCGTGGTAATTAAGAAAACGAAAAAAACATATTTGCAACATATTTTTTCTGAGCTGAAATATAGGAGCTTGATGGTAAGTGGATGATAACTGTAAGAGAGAAGCTCAAATTAATAGAACAAATACGGTATATTGATTTTAAATTAGCAGAAATTTTGAAGAGATTTTTTCTATCAAATTGAGGTAAATCTAGTTGCCAAAAATTAATTTATTGAGATCTAGCTACGATTTAGAGTACGACTTTCTTTGAAATGTTTGACCGTGTAAATTTTTTCCCTATCTTTTTTTTAAGAGCGATGGAAACTCAGCTGGGCAAACTTTTGGTCGAAGCGGTTGAAATCTTTCGAAGGATGCATCCATTTCTGGGAAATCCAACAGAAAGTGTGCTCAAAGTTGTAAAAAATACCCGCTTTTCTTCTCAATTGGTGTCCAAGAACGAAGCAACTATCTCAAAGGCCTGCTTCGCAAACTATTCTCTTCAGCCTGTTCCGTTAGAAAGCAAAGTTGAAACAAAGGAAGATCAATCATGGGGGCAGCAACAGTCTACTGCTGAGAAGGAAGAGAAAACAATTTCTGGTGAAGGTGGAGCAAAGCTCGGTCTTTCTAAGATTTGGAGCTTGGGTATGACTTATGATTTTTCCAATTTCAGGTTCTAACCATCCGTTTTAGTGATTATCGATGTGAATGGAAAGAGCTGTGGTAAAGTCGATGGAACTACAATGACCTCCGCTGAAGACTACAAGAGCGCGATGGGCACTGTTAATTCTCACACTTGCCGTGTTGATGTGTCTTCCAAGTGCCGTGGAATCCTGTTAGCCAAGCAAATTTTCAATCAGTACAAAAGTTCAGCCGAATTAGTCATCAAGGGAAATATTACTTTCACCAATTCCATGTAGGTTATACATTTTTCTCTTGTAGTTTTGTGTGCTTGTTTTCACGCGATTATATTCAGGACTTTAAGAAAGAAATATGTGAGCATCGGTCTTATCATCGAAACGGTTCTGATCAAAGGGCAAAATGTTAGTGAAAGAATCTTAAATTTGAAGCAACATGGGCGTCGCCAAGAGTTTGACTTTATCATCAAAGAGGTCGAAAGTGTCTACGAGGTTTTTTTAACTTTTGCCATTAGCTGAAAAATCTTCATGGTTGTTTCAGTCCAAGTACGTCGAATTTTTCTATGAGGAGCACCCTATTGATGACGTCAAAGACGGCGTAAGTATTTTTTCTCTTCAACCTCAAATGTCTCTTTTTGGCAAACTTGTCAATCAAATAGGCGGAGATTGTGGATGTGTTCTTGCAAATTTTCCAAATTCCCACCACACTTTTTTACAATGCAAACCCTCTCAAATGATGCCCTTTATGATATTCTACAATTTGTGGACTATTATCAGTGCAAAAAATACTATTGTGTTAGCAGAGCTTTCCACTTTATGTGCAGAAAGCGAGTAGATCACGTAATTTGGAGGGTATAGTTAGGACTGACAACATCGAGCTAAATCAATTATTTTCAGTTGCAGACAGAGTTGCAGAATTCAGTTGCAGAAAATAGTGTGCTGAAGGAGCGTATCAAAGAATTGGAAAGCGGTGCTTCGTCTTCTCCAAATCAGACTAAGGTTCTATCGACAGCTATCGCCTAAGGTTGGTCTTATATTTACTCTCAGATATATTCATATCTGAATGCTTTCAGGATGCTGAATTGTTTCTCTTGCAAGGGATAGAAAACGTAATTATTCTCGATACAGAACTGTTGTTGATGGCTTGATTGTTTCGTTTAATAAAAAAAATTGTTTCGTATGCGGACTTGTATTGTTGACTCTTAAGCTTTTTTTTTACAGTGGTGCTAAAAAAATTACAAGTGTGAGCTCGGTGCCGAGAAACTTTTTATGTATGTACCGTTGCAATGGTTGATGTACTTCAATTTTTGATCATTGACACAAATTTTTCGGCACTGGCACTGCCCCAGGTAGCACTGCTTCCGGTTCGTACTCATTGGGGCGCCATTATCTTATATTGATTTTCAAATTTCTCAAACAACCGAAAAGGATATGTTAACCTTAGAAATAGTAGGTGAACCACCACGTACCCACCCATAAAGGGTATTCCACTCCGAAGTTTGAAAATTTCAGATTTAGTAAAAAGTAATCAAACGCGATTGTATCCTACCCAGAATCAAGCGCTGAGATGGTTTAAAAATACCAAAACAAGACTCGAGATTCGCTTGAGAAATCGAGGCCTCGCCTCGAAAAATCCGAGATCCCAAGAAAACCCCTAGACAACCGTAATGGTGATACTCGACTAAATTTGAACTTTTGGTATCAAATTGGTTTGCCCCATATTTTTTTGTTTTTATCCGTACTGTTTTACTGTCACTTTCTTGCTATTCGCAGGTGTTGCTACAGAGTTCGTTTATTGAGATTGATTACATTCGTGATATCTTCTGCTACTAACGGTTTGTAATTTTTCTGGCTCATATCAAAGAGTATATTCCACTTTTTTCAGATATACGATGGCCTTTAATGTAAGTGGCTGTTAGCAATTTGGCGTAGCATTTTCCTAATTAAATTTAAGATGGTTCCGCGCAAGCGAAATCTCAATGTCGACATGACTGAGCCTCCGCAAGTGAAAAATGGCTCGTCCAAGCGCAAAAGGTATCATAATTTAGTGTTGAAGTTTAGTCTTATTTATGGTTTTTAGTGGTCATGACTTTGTTGAGGGATTGGAGTATCGAAGCAAGAAGATCCTGCTGGGAAAGCACAGCGAATTGGAAGAACCGGGATCCAGATGTGGATTATGATAAGGAAACCAGAGAAGATGTGAATGCGGTCGCCGAGTATGCCCAAGATATCTTCAACTATTAGAAATATCGAGAGGTTTGTCGGAAAAGTGTTTTTTTTTAATTCTTTAGTAACATTTTTCAGAAGTTCTTCAGGACTCGTGACTACTTCCGCCATACGCCCTTCATCAGCCGTGATAGTCGCGCCATCTTAGTCAACTGGTTGGTGGAATTGCAGGAGACCTTCGACCTGAATCATGAATCTCTGTATTTGGCCATCAAGATGCTGGACCTTTACTTGGATCGTGCGCCAGCTGTCCAGCCGAATAGTCTTCAGCTGGTTGCTTGTCGGTCTTTATCTCTTCCAAGTGTGACGTGAGTAGCATTTTTCATCTTATCTTACCCTCCAGTCTTTTTTTGCAGGAGCGATCTCCGCCAACGGTCGAGAACTTAATCTATGTTGCTGAGCACAACTTCGATCGTTAAGAACTTCTTGATGAAGAGCGTTCTTTCTTCCGCACTGTTGGTTTGGATCTGGGCATGCCTATCTCCTATCGCTTCCTTCGTCGTTATGCCAGAGTAAGCTCTAATTCAGTGCATGATAAGCCTCAATCACCTGTGTTTAGGTTTGTAAGGTGGATATGCCTATGCTCACACTAGCTCGCTACATATTGGAAACGTCGCTTATGTTCTTCGAGTTCTGCCGTATCTCTGAGTCCCTCATTGCCTTAGCTTGTTTGCTGCTGGCTTTGCGAATGAAAGATATGAATTAGGTAAAATTTGCAATTATTTGCAACAAATTGGTTTTTGTTTCTAGGCACCGACCATGCAGAAGTATTCAGGATACAAGATGGAGCAGGTGGAGCCACTGATGTTTTCTCTCAACCACATGTATTTGGAGTTTGCAAAACTGACTGGTCTACTCACTTCCACTCATCTTTTAGGATCGTGAAAGCAGTTATGCTCATCTGGACGTTATCTTCAAAAAGTACAGTCACAAGTAGGGATCCGCGATATTGTTGCTATCCGTCAGACTAATTTGTTGTGTTTTTACAGGGTCCTTGTGTTTGTTGCCGAGACTAAGTCGCTGCCAGATGCTTACCCGCTGTCTGATCCTATTTTGCCGCCGATGGAACTGCTGAGTTAAGGCGCTTAGAATTATGGAGGCAGTCTATTAACATATTCATCCTTGCAATTTCGTTCCATAAGTTCGTTGTATTCGCTAACAATGATTGTGTTCACGGAACAAAAGTTGCTCCTATCGCTATTCATTCACTATTTTGTCGCATTTATGTCGGTTTTATGGTTTTGTGATCGCTTTTTCAAGAGGTTATAAAATTTTTAATTTTTAGCGTTTAGACATTCCTGTTGGCTGTATTGGTTTTTGAGCATTTTCGAAAAGCGCGAGTTTCGAAAATTTCCGTTTTAAAATAAATAAAATAAATAAAAAAATAAAATAAATAAAAATAAAATAAGTTGGGCTTTTGCCGTTTTGGGACAAATTATTTTGGAGATTTTCGGTTTTCGATAATATTTTTTTGAAATTTATCTGTTCTCGAAAAAAATAATCCGGATTCCGTTGTCGAAAATATTAGTTTGGAAATTCGCTAATATCGGGGACTTCTGTCTTCAGTCTCTTTTTAGGATATCCTTGTCATATGTCACGCTGAAAATCAAAACAAAGCATTTTTTTCTGATTCAAGATCATGTGGTGATTCCGGTTTGATATGACCGAAATTTCGATTTTACTTGCCCAAACCAGAGATTGCGTGATATAAGAACATTTGATATGATATTCAATAAATAAGTAATAAATAAAAATCGATATCACACAATCTCTGGCCCAAACCCTGAGACCTGATTTGGGTAACGCAGGGTCAGGTGGATATACAGGGTGTTTCAAGAAATTCGCACACTTTTAAACGGCCATAACTTTTTTTCTAGGGCGATTTTTAAAATTCTGTAAACGCAGATCGACTCAATTTTTGATGACAATTTTTTTGGTATATAATGTGAAAAACACGATTTTCGCTTGGTCCCCCCTGTGGTTTGGACACTGGTCATCCCGATGCATCCCATGACCAGGACTGAAACCACAGGGGGGAAAGAAAAATTATAGTCAAAATTAAAAACAAACCACTAATTCTGACACGAAATCATGTGGGGAATTGGGTTAATTAGAACCGAAATTGATATTTCCGCCGCCCGAATCATAAAACCGTGGGTGGCTACCCTGGGCTAAGTGCAATCTATGTGTATGTTGGCCTGTATGGTAGGTGGGTATATCAGTAGGGTGAATATAAGCATCAGTAGGATGGTTATGTAGGCCTAAAGTGAAGATAGGTGAAAAAATTCGAGGCTTCAACGATTTTTATGTACATATACATAAGTAAAAACAAGGACAAATTTGATCTATAACAAGGTTTTCAAAGGAAGAATGTTCAAAAAAGATAAACGTGGAAAAAGAAATTTTCCGAACCCATTTCTTCAAAAAGCTCAAATTTCAAAACTCATTTCTAAAGGGACATATTTTTCGGTTGCTGCAGTAATTTTTTCTGGAATTAAATTCCTATAGAAAGTTTGCAATGCCTCTCCAACAGAGTTTTCATTGATCCGGGTTTTTGTCATTGATCTGATCTGATCTGATCCGAGGTATCAATGATACCTGGATCAATGATAATGGCTAAAAAAAATTCGCCAAACATCGGTTGATCTGATCTGATCTGATCCGAGGTATCAATGATACCTGGATCAATGATAATGGCTAAAAAAAAATCGCCAAACATCGGGTGATCTGATCTGATCCAAGGTATCAATGATACCTGGATCAATGATAATGGCTAAAAAAAATTCGCCAAACATCGAGTGATCTGATCTGATCTGATCCGAGGTATCAATGATACCTGGATCAATGATAATGGCTAAAAAAAATCGCCAAACATCGGGTGATCTGATCTGATCCAAGGTATCAATGATACCTGGATCAATGATAATGGCTAAAAATCGCCAAACATCGGGTGATCTGATCTGATCCAAGGTATCAATGATACCTGGATCAATGATAATGGCTAAAAAAAATTCGCCAAACATCGAGTGATCTGATCTGATCTGATCCGAGGTATCAATGATACCTGGATCAATGATAATGGCTAAAAAAAATTCGCCAAACATCGAGTGATCTGATCTGATCTGATCCAAGGTATCAATGATACCTGGATCAATGATAATGGCTAAAAAAAATTCGCCAAACATCGGTTGATCTGATCTGATCTGATCCAAGGTATCAATGATACCTGGATCAATGATAATGGCTAAAAAAAATTCGCCAAACATCGGTTGATCTGATCTGATCTGATCCAAGGTATCAATGATACCTGGATCAATGATAATGGCTAAAAAAAATTCGCCAAACATCGGGTGATCTGATCTGATCCAAGGTATCAATGATACCTGGATCAATGATAATGGCTAAAAAAAATTCGCCAAAAATCGGGTGATCTGATCCGGCCCCAATGAATAGACCAAATGAATCCAATGAATACACAAACTAAAAATTTCTAGTAAGCTTTATTGAGAGGCATAACAATTAGATCAAGAAATCAAAAAGAATGGCACTTCATCGGAGGTTCTTGTTCAGGTACACCATCAGTTGTTCATTGAGGTATTCTGCCCGTGCTCGGTTGCGGCGATCCTTTGTGGCAATTCCAGCGAAGGAGAAGACGCGTTCAATTGGTGCCGAGGTTGCGGGTACAGCAAGAATGTTCAGAGCCACCTGGGATATTTCCTTCCATTCCTTAATTAAATTTATTGGAGTTTAAGATATAGTAAAAACTGACAAATTCTTCTACCGTCTTGCCAAGTCCTAGCCAAAACTCAATGGGATCCATCGTCGTTCCGGTTGTTAACTTGTCTCCCACCGCGTAGATGTAGTCAGCACAATCATCGATGAGACTTCTTGGCATGCGATTGGGCACACTTCTGCGGTTCTGGCTCGCTAACTCCACGAGCATTCCTTCGAGGCTCACTTCTCCAACTTGTGGCACTTGATGCGGTTCCGGGTTGTTGTTGTTTTCGGGCTGGTTTGGAAGCTTAAATAGATTAATAACGAGCGTATATTATATGGACAAAATGGACAAAGTGTATGACTCACCAAAGCTTGTAGAGCGAGTTTAGCCGAGCGCACTTCATCAGTAGAGAGGAACTTCACTGCATTCGGATCAAGGAGAGTAGCCAATTTGAAAGAAGGGTCGTAGATCTGAACATCGGCATCCAGCATGTGGGAGAAGACCCTTGTCACCTCGTTCAGCAAAGCCTCAGCCACTTCTGCCTGTTCCTGGTCTGTCTCGGCGGAATTCGATATCTTAACACAAAAAGCTCATACTTGTAGTAACAGCTTTGAAAAGTATCGGGTCTCTACCTTTGCTAGACCACTTAGCAGAGCCTTCGCGAAAACATAGCAACGGGAAATCGTGATGCCAGTTTCTCCTTGGAGTGTGAACAGCATTTGAGTCACAGGCATGAGCACCGGCAGAACCTTCCTGAGCCATTCGATCTCCTCCTCGGATAGGACATCCCAGCCTTTGCCTCTCGCAATTTGTTCGATCCACATCCAAAGGTCGAGGAAACGCCTGATTGCCTAAATAGACAAAGAATTAGTTTTGTTTTACTCAACGACAATAAAATATATCTTACCAATGGCCAATATCCCCACCGGGTTGTCGACGGCACGATTAGAGACAAGTTGGTAAACGCTGAGAGCTCCTGGGTGGCTGCGGTTGAATGGCGAAACAGGCGAATGAGCTTAGCCATCTTCTTGAAACAGTGGAAATGGTTGAACGTCGCCATTTTCTTCAGTGCAACCATCAAGGCGGTAGAGAGGCGGTGATTGAAGCAGGGGACGCGCATGGGAAATAAAGCTCTAAAATAATTCAAAAATTAAGCTATGTGTAAAAGATGTAAATCTGAAAACCTACTCGATGTTCATTAGGCCGGTGTTTGTAGCGTCGAGGTCCAGATCATCGTCATCCTCCATCCAATCCACGCCTTGACAGTCATCCATGGTTGCGGCGAAGGTTACTGTAATATTGTTGTAGTAGCTTTCGCACAAATATCTAGCGAGCCTACCTGTTATATTGTCTCCAAAGGCCGAGATCATGTTAGACCCATTGTCGCTCACCACTCGCCAAATGTCTCTGTCCAATTCGAGGCCGTATTCATCCAGGAGCTTGATCACATCTGTGCGAACCCTGATAGCCGTGTGGGAACCTTTGATCTCGAGCAGTCCTAGGAAAATCCTTGTGAGCTTTCCGCCTTTGTCAATGAGATGAACTGAATATTTATTGAGGATAATTTCTCGGTAAATTTCAAAGTCCCTCACCTGTGACCCCCACATACGAATGTCGCATTCCCGGGTCTGTCCAAATATCCGTTGTGATTGTCGCCTTTAGATTGATTCGCGAAACCAATGCACCCTTCACCTTCTCCTTGACCTCGATGTATCCTTTGTGCAGTTGTGCTCGCAGACCGTTGAAACTAGACGGGACCTTAAATTTTTATTTAATCTAAAATATTGAAATTGCGATCATATGGTTTATCACCTTGTACTTCGGATCGAGTTCATTCAGCAAAGCGACAACCTCTGGCACCATAAAGAAGTGGACCGGAATCGATGGGTTGGAAAGGGCGGCAGCGAGTCGTTGGGTTATGGCTTGAGCTCTAATTAATTAATTAACTGAACTGTTTCGCTTCTGCAATAAAACTAAAGTCATACCGATTGCTGTTGTCACTGTAGGCGAATTGCAACGGAGATTGAGTATTGTCCGCTTTCAGCTTCCTCTTCTTTGCATTTGGCTTGGCCGCTATAAATGTAGGGATAGAGGGCTGAAAATTCGTTTAGGATAAAATTACCATTCATCTCTGCGATTTCCCGGTTTATGTCATCCGACTTGCCCTTGTGCAATGCCTATAATAAATTTCGCATTGGTTTTGACAAATAAAATTGCTCTCCTACCTCAATATGCTTGAGAATGACGGAGGTTGAGGTTGGAATTGGGTGATGCTTGAAGACCTGTGTGCAGTGCTTACACTTCGCCCATTTGACCTGAGTTCTAGCTTGAGTGCCAATCTCGACCTGCTTCCAGATTACATGAGGGCGCGTCTTCGGATCATAGGCAGTCACGAGATCCTTGAGTTTCACCTTCTCTCCCTTGATATGGGTTCCGCTGGTCGTCCCTTCGTTGTCATCTTCTTGATTGGTAGTGTCGGCCATTCTAGATAGTCTTAAAGGAAAATAGCGAAGAAGTAATAAATGGGTTTGGAATGGGGAATGTGGAAGAGATAAGTAGGAGGAGATGGAATGGATATTTGGGACGAGTTGGTAAAGAAATTTACTGGTTTTTTGCAAAATTTTTGCGGGATTTTTTTGCATTTTTTGCATAAAATTTGCATTGATCCGTAATGATAAAGGGTTCGCAAATTTTCCGGTTGATCTGATCTGATCTGATCCAAGGTATCAATGATACCTGGATCAATGATAATGGCTAAAAAAAATTCGCCAAACATCGGGTGATCTGATCTGATCCAAGGTATCAATGATACCTGGATCAATGATAATGGCTAAAAAAAATTCGCCAAACATCGGGTGATCTGATCTGATCCAAGGTATCAATGATACCTGGATCAATGATAATGGCTAAAAAAAATTCGCCGAAATTCGGTTGATCTGATCTGATCCGTCCCCAAAATTTTTGGCCACTGATCTGATCTGATCCGACTATCAATGATCCAAACTATCATTGATACCGCTATCAGATCAGTGAAATTCGGATCAATGAAAACTCTGCTCTCCAATCATTCTCAATAATTTACAATACATCAAGGAGCGTGAAGAGCTCCGTCTTCAAGTGTATTACACCATCACGGTTGGCTCTGCAGATCTCAATGCCTTATTCTATTCCATCTGCGTTGATACCGTTGATGTCCGTAACGCTTTTTGAGTAGTCCCAAAAAATTGGAAGTTGATGTGGTCAGTTTTTTGACACATTCTCTACATCAAATAATATATTTATTTAATTTACACATCAACATATTTTCAAAATTATTACAAAAATGTGGGCAAAAAGTAGCAAGTGAATGGAGAATTTGACCCTACCGAGTATACCCCCCAAATGAAATTTTTTTTAAAGTGTTTCCAAACACCCTATATCAACCTAAAATCACCTCAGAAGTTCAAAAAAGACATTATTTTTGTGTTCTGGTCAATAAAAAATTGAGTTTTGGGCATTTTGAAATTTCGACCATTTGGCTGTTTTACCATGTTTTGGTCACGGCTTGGGGTTGAGATGCGCACACCCACATACCTTAGACGCAAATCACTCGAAAGTGACTCTGGATGCATAAAAAATGTATGCATACCAGAGTTTCTTTATGCGGTAGGCCCCAGTTAACAAAACTATGTTCAAATTCCATCTTTTTGGGGCCAAGGTACCCTCAACATCTGATTTACTAAGTTATAATAAACAGAAATCAACTAAAAATACCAAAATTCAAGATTTAAAAAAAATCGACTTTTTATAGAAAAAAGTAGGTGAAAACACCCTTTTTATCGTGTTCAGCGTGTAGGAAATGCTTAAAAATGGTTAAAATGGTGTTTTGAAAAAGTTCAAAAAAAATTTCATTTGGGGGTATACTCCGGTAGCGCCGAGAATTTAAAAGAAGACAGTTAATTGCACTTAATACACATTTTTTAATAGTACATACACACACAGTATTATCTAAAAGGTCTCAGCACTCGTGATTATGGCTGCAAGCACAACCACAGCTGCCAAGAAGAATAGTAGGAAGGCTGACAGGGCTGTGTGGTTGGATGTATGGGGATTGGCGTCGTTGGAACACACTCCATATCTATTGCACCTCTTGCCCCCCGCACAGTCCAACCCCACCCTCCAGATAGGCCGGTTTTGCGAGGAGGAGATTTGGTACTTCCTGTAGGCGCTTTGGCACCGACGGGAGGAAGGTTTCTGAAATGGGGTTTTGTGGTTGGGTAAATTTGGGTTTGGAGATCTGGTTTAGCACTGGGCGCTGAAGTTTTCAGTGTCTTTTATTTTTTTGTTCTTTTCTTCATAAATTTTACTTTTTTTGCTAAAACGTAGGATTTTTTAGTGCTGTATATCCCTGAATTTCAGCTTATAAATTTTTCTTCACGGCCTAAAAGCGAGATGGAGGGGATTTTCGATGCCGCTACCCTTGGATGCGGCTCTTCTTGGACATCAAAAAGTTGGAAGAACAAAGAATGTCTTCTTCAGAAAACCACAACAAGTAGAAACCAATTCCATAAGCACGCAAGCAGCGAAACGGCAAATAAATTTAATGTATACAAATGAAATTAAATTATGGTGAAGTGGAAATATTTTGGATCAAATTGAAAACTCCCGGCAAATTAATGAATTTTCCCGACAAATTAATGAATTTTTTCGGCAAATTTGTAAGAGCTTTTATTTTTGGTTTCTTTTCGTATCACTTTTAAATTTTTTTAACCAGCGTGTAGCCCAGGATCTCAGCTTTCTTACAAGCCATCAACTGACCAAATCAGGTTTTAAAAAGTTGGAGAAAAAAGTCTAGATAGAGCAAATTTTTTTGAAAATTTGTCCCATGTAAAGACCTTTTTCTCCACCTTTTGGAAAGCTGATTTGGTCAGATGATGGCTTGTAAGAAAGCTGAGATTCTGGGCTACACGCTAGTTAAAAAAATTTTGAGAAATTGTGAAAAAATTGACTACAAATAAAAGCTTTTATAAATTTACCGGGAAAATTCACGGATTTGCCGGCATACTTCACATGCAGCCAAATATTTTTGGGAAAAAGTTTGTCTTGCGGGTAGAAGTTATTGGCTGTAACCTAAATGTAGCGACTAATGACTGAAAAATAGCGACAAATTACTTAATTCTGGCGACTAATTGGCCGTTGAAGCAAAATGTGATGAGTGTGAAAGACGATTAAGATGTCAAATGGCATTAAAAAAGCTTTCTTTACGTATGCAAACACTGAGAAATATTCGCCAAAAAGCTAAAAAATATTGAAGTGGTCCATGCTCCGAATTTCACAATTCGTAAGAAACTCTTTGCCACCACGAAAATTCAAGAATAATATATAACATTGTGGATAATTCTCTAGGAATGCTGGTCATCTGGCTAGGTATCGAATTCATTGGAACACTTTATGGGTTCATTTGAGTAGGTTGATCAGACCCTAATTTACTGCGGATGTTCAAACCTCAAAGACCTAGCTCTTCACCATTGTAGTAGACGGGTTAATATAAATAGCATCGAGCAGAGAAAACGTCCAGACCTAAGGCTTCTAACTGACTAGCAAAAGATAGATGGACTGGGAGATGCTGCTAGTCCAATGCTTCACAACTGATTTTGTGTTGGAAGGCAAAAGCTACATGGCTGAAAATTTAACTAAACGTAGTTTACCTAATACGAAAATGTGAAAAATGTTCGTAGTGCCTACGACACTGCATTGTTGAAAAATCACTCCCCTCCCTCTAATTACTTCCCCCTCTAGAGAAGAGTTGAAAGATTTCTAGAAATTAGAAATTAGGGAAACTAGGGCACACGTTACCTAGACCGACACACGACAACAGAAAAAAGAAATTACGCAAAAAACTGAAGAAAAAAGTAAATACAGTCGACTCTCGTTATAACGACGCTCGATATAACGACCTAATAAAACTCATTCGGTTGGTCCAAGTGTATAGCTTGATATAACGACTCTCGATGTAACGACTCTCGTTATAACGACCCATTTTTAGCCGGTCCCTTGCGGGTCGTTATAACGAGAGTCGACTGTAGCGCAAATGTTTACTTGAATACGTCAACAATAGGTTGTGTCTTCACGACAGAGGGCAACACAAAACAAAATATTTTTTCAAAACTTTTGATTTAGAGCTCAGCTTTGGTCCACTTTTCTTTAGCCACATTCTTGAACCAATCTTCCACTTGGCGATAATGAGCAACAACAGGGAGAGCCATATTGGTAGCAGCCATCTTCGAATAAGCATACAGCAGCTTCATAGCAGGCCAAGGATCTCCATTAGCAAGCGATCCACTGATAATCCACAAGGAGCTGGCCGGCATGAAACCTCTGCCATAGCACGCGACGACTGCATTCTCACTGAGTTCGTAGGTAGAGCGGTCAAACTGGCCATGACGGAAGATCTCACCTAAAATAATAACACTAGATTCGAAAACTAATAGAATGAATTTTACCCTGCTTGATCAACCCAGTGGTAGCAGAATCGGACAGGTCTGGAATACGCAAGACATTTCCGCTCAACACAGTGCAGGTGCTGTTAACCCAATGCATACCTAAAATTGATTCGGATAATAGTTGCCACTTTGAAAGCAATAACAAAACCGGAATTCCCCGCGGTCTTTCCAGCAGAAGCAAACACAGCTATGTATTCAGTCCAATCCGCGTAGAGGAAAAGCACTCGGAGATTCAACCCACCAGCAGACAGAGGCAACCACTTGATTTTGTCGGAAAGCTTGTCCCCATAGTCACGACGCAGATTTTTGGCGAGCTTGGCAATAGTGGTCTGAATGGACGTATCGCTTGCTCCCACTGAACAATATAAAATAGGCTACAAACAGAGAGTAATTTACCAAAAAATAACCCGCAAGCTTAGCAGTAGTCATTTTGAAGTCCTTAGCCACGATCGAATAACTGGAAGAAGTCAGAATAGAAAGTGCTTGAGTAACGGATAAAATTTCGACTCACGACTTCCAATTCAAGTAGTGCTGAATAGCAAGGCAGAGCAACCACACGAGACAGATATTGCGAAGCGTCTTCAACGAGAAAAGCGCCATCTTCTTCTTAGTCTTCGAAAGTGCAAATGGAACAAAGCAGGGAGCACGAAATTATCTGAAAACATCAATCAATTAAATGAACGCAATTTTGTTTTTGTGTCAGTAAAGAGCCGGCTCCTATGACAAAGCCAACCCACAAATTTGTGGGTCTTAATCTAGGGGCAGAGTAAATACTTCGAAATGCTGATTATTTCATTCCACCGCAAACCATATCGATTCTACTTTTTTTTCCAATGATTGGAATCCAATCATAAAAGTAACCAAAAAAATAAGGGGAAAAGGTCAACAATAAAGCCATACATAGAGCTTTCAATAGGAATACTGTATTCAAGGTAAATATAAGTGAGGACTGATTTACGGCTGCATCGCCTTTATATTTTCGACGAAATTTTTTGCGCGAAATTGAAAGAACCTTTTGACTTGGCTAGAAAGCCCGAGTGCTGGTTTCGTATGCGAAAGCTTGATATATTAGTCACTCGAAAGTGACTCGAAAGCAATCTGCTAACAAGGGAGCATCAACAGTGGGTCACTCTCTCATAGCTAAACGTGTTATACCAAAACTACAAGCAAATATCATAATATTTAAGCCAAAACAATTTCACCTCAAAACCATATCACAAACCAGGATCTTTTTTAACCAAAATTCCGAAAAAAGGACAAATCTTTTTCAAAATTACACTTACGTTCCCTGTCTTCGGGTCATTATTAGGTGATTTACCACATTTAGGCTTTGGCAAGGGTAGGCTAGAGTATGTTAGGATAGACTCAAACATGTCTCTAAGTCAAAGTATAAAAAAGTAAGGAAAACATGTTTGAGTCCATCCTAACATACGCTGGCCTGATCTTATTGCAATTCTGCTGCAAATCAAAAAGCTCTTTTTTCAGTGATGGAAGTGAAAATTTTTAAAAAATTACTTTTTTATAAAAAAACATATTTTGACTATGTTTTTAAAGAATCATTTTATTTAGTGCTGTGGCCATTTCGAGGCCATTTGAATCATTTCGATAATCAAACTTTGGTTCTTATCCTTTATCCCGACCCCACCCTAATTTAAAAGGGTACTGGGATACTGGAAAATAGCCTAAAAGTATGGAAATTGAACAAATGTTTGTCAGTGTGGTCCTACTGCACCAAGAAACTCTGGTATGCATGCATGTTTTATGCCGCCAAAAAGGCGAATCAACTTATTTATGTCAAAATAAAAATAAAGTTCAACAATCAAAACTTGGGTGGGGTCGGGATAAAGGATAAGAACCCAAACTTTTTTGAAGCAAAAAAACATATTGTGTCGTCAAATTTCGAAAAATGGAAAATATTTAGAGCCGTAAAAATAGATTTTTTTAAAACTACCATTTCCATCCCTGTCTTTATTTAAATTGTCTTGCTGTCAATAAAACATTAATTTAACCTTTGACCATTTAAAAATTTCAAAAAGAACAATAACATCATCATTATCAAAAAGGATATTTGGAGACAGCTACAAAAACCAAGAAATTGGTTTGATATTTGTTCATGTGGCTAGTAGCACCTCCCTCTTTGTTCATAGAACTTGACCTTATAGGTATTTTGTGGAGCGAGCCAGCCAATAACTTCAGTTGGTTATGCACTGTGGCTCTGCCCTTCTTGGTCTTCAAGTAAAACGGCAGAGGTGAGTAGTAGGGTCCATTAGTATGGGGCACCAACCCCCTGGTCCCCTCCATTTTATCAGCCATTATGTGGAAGTTGGTATTCCGAAGCAGCCTTCCAGCCTTGTCATGGGCTGACAGGCGTACCAGAGGAGTATCCGCACCTAGGCCTTTGGGCACAGCCAACATGTGCAAATTTATGGGAACGTCCGAGCAGTTCTGGCATCTGGGCAGACATTGGGCTCTAAATATTGTGTAATAATTACTATTTTTAGGCTATGTGTGCATCTAGTGACGGTCTAACTTGAGATGGTCCAGTCGATAGTTCCTGGGACATGGGTTGCGAATGCAGGAATACTCTCCCAGTTGGTTGAAACACACCTCACCCTCATCACAAGCTGATTCTGCATCACATTCATTGATGTCTAAAAAATTTTCTGGCTTTGTGGGTTGGATTTAATATTGTATATGAGTTTGTAGGAAACTTTTCAGTGATAATATTAGGTTGTCTCAAAAGTTCGCACCGTTTTTTCTTCAAAAAAAGCATTGGGGTATTGTGATTTTTCCCATAAATTTTTGTTGACAACTTTTGAAACCCCTTATTTTGTAGATAAGATTATTCGCTTTTGAGCCGACTTAATATTTTAGCAGATCCATATTTTTATAGTTACATATAAAATTATTCATAAGGTTATTAGAAAACTACCACGATCACCATAATCAACATACAAAATTTAAAAAATAATAGTCGAAAGAACTGGGCACTGCGCTGATCGATAAGTTCGTGGGTGCTTATACGTAACAGACCATATTTATGTATAGGTTGCAAAATTTTTGATAAATAAGAATTGGCACTCAATTAATTGCTTGGTTTGAAAATCGAAATTTTTACTAAAGTTCATGATTTGAAACCCATCGGTTAATTAATAAATGATTATTTCGCGAAAATTTCAAAATTTCCACTTGTCTTTGATGAATTTTAACTTAGAACGAGTGATATTTATGTAGACCCAACAACTATAGACAATGCAAAACATTTATTCTGGCAGGTAATCACCTTCGTATTCGACAACTTCTTCCCATCGATCGATTCTTCCCATCGATCGAAGTTGTCGAATACGAAGGCGATTACCTACCAGAATAAATGTTTTGTCTATAGTTGTTGGGTCTACATAAATATCACTCGTTCTAAGTTAAAATCATCAAGACAAAAAAATTAGAAATTTTCGCGAAATAATCATTTATTAATTAACCGATGGGTTTCAAATCGATAATTGTGTAGTCAAAATTTCGATTTTCAAACCCAACAATTAATTGAGTGCCAATTCTTATTTATGAAAAATTTTGCAACCCATACATAAATATGTTCTGTTACGTATAACAACCCACGAACTTATGGACTAGCCCAATACTTGTGCTGTTTAAAGAACTCTGTCTCTTCCTTATTATGAAAATTTCAAAGGTTTGAATGCTCGCGGGACCACACGCATTTTGTCAATAATATTTTCGAATTGTTTTTTGATTGCTTTTATTGTTTAGAAAAAGAATTTGTAAATTTGTTCAAAACTTAGAACCATTGACTAGTCGAGCGCAACGTTGCTTGACAATGCCAGATCGCACAAGTAATGCGACTTTCACTGCTCCACATTTGTCACTGTCATAATGAGACTTATATCAATCACAATATAGCGTTTAAAATTCAAAATGAAAACAAAAAAATTAATTCGAAAACATTAATGACAAAATCTATGTGGTCCCCGCGCGCATTCAAACATTTGAAATTGCCATGATAAGGAAGAGACAGGGTCCTTTAAGGACCCCTTATTTTTTTGGATTTAAAAGTCAATGAGAAAAAATTCAAGGACTTAAAAAAGAAAAGCGACGGCTGGAGAAAAAAATGAAACAAAATCCAAAAAAATATAATTGGGCCTTCAACAGCACAAGTACCAAAAATTGTGGTCCCCTCATGCACAAAATGTTCTTTTTGACCAAATGTGTTTTATTTTTTATTTTTTGAGATCTATACTATGTGTAATACTCATAAAAATTTAGTAGCTTGATGCCATAAAAAAATTCTTTTTAGTGTCAGCAAACAAAAATACACTGACACCTACCTATGCATTGGCCTTGCTCATTGAGGGCATAACCGTCTGGACAAGAGCATTCATAGGTTCCTGCCCTATTAGTGCAGTCAAATTGGCAGGGTGCATCAAAAGCACACTCATCCAGGTCGGCACAAACGCTCTGGCCTGAGTCCCACATAAAACCGCTGGGACAGTTGCCTTCTTCTGGCTCAGAGCTGTATTCCATACTTTTAAGCGGGTTAACAGGATCCATGGAGATGCCTGTTAAGCAACATCTTTACAAGAAATACTAATATTAAGTACGGAAATTAACCTTGGCAAGTGTCATTGGCAGTAGGAAAACCAGCAGGACACAGACATTTGAAACTGCCTAACAAGTTTTCACAAAACATCGGTGGATTGCAGGGATCGTCCAGCTGACACTCATCGATGTCTAAATTGTGTGGCTGTTTAACACTTAAAAGGCGGTTGGTGCTAATGCCAGCGTTTTGTTCAGAATTTCACGCTGAACAAGATAGGAGAAAAACATTTTCTCAAAAAATGCTCTTACCATGGAATTTTCAGGGGTTGATTGTATGAAGTCAGACACTTTCGGGTTGTTTTAGTTATTTGATTGTATTTTTGGTACTTCTTTAGTCTATGTCACAACTCAAATTTTTCGAATTTACACAATATTTTTGCTTAAAATTCTTTATTATTCACTCACAAACATACATTTCAACAATCTGCGACCATAAATTGAACATAATATCACAACCAGCAAATTTACTCCTCCAAACAACATCAGAAATATAACTGCGGAAAACTGACCGACGTGTGCCGAATTGTTTTTTATGTCAACGCTTGAATTTTTGCAGGTTGATTAGATTGTTTGAGTATGAGCTCCACTATGAGGATCCATGAAATTCACGCTGTGATTTACTGCAAAGT
This sequence comes from Ditylenchus weischeri, assembly GCA_029231635.1. Lineage (NCBI taxonomy): Eukaryota > Metazoa > Nematoda > Chromadorea > Rhabditida > Anguinidae > Ditylenchus > Ditylenchus weischeri. Next base: position 110,596 of record JAMRYI010000385.1, on the reverse strand, counting down.
GACGGAAATCCTTAATCCTAATCCAAATTCAGCGAAATCTTCATCTGTCCATTTGAGCAATTTGTCGTATAGCTTTGATATGGTGAAACCTCGAAGTTCTTCCATTCTAAAAAAATAAATTATCGAGAAAATGACACATATTAATACAAAAAATGGCGACACAACAATTCTTAAAGAAAATAATAATGCAAACAGAAACAAGAGGAAAATATTTAAAAAAGTGAACAAAAAATTTGAGGTGTGACATAAACTAAAGAAGTACCGTATTTTTTATACGGGTTAGATGGGTTAGATTCAGGTTTTTCGAAAAAATTGTTTCCATTTTTAATTTATTGGCTGAAAAATGGTTTTTTCAGTCGACCGACCGGCCAAATTGTTTTTTAAACACACTCGGCCAGTTGGGGATTAGAGTGTTGTTACCTTCACAAATGCTCTCAGTGTTGTGGTAGAACCCATCAGCGCAGCTCTCGATGCACTCAAATGATCCTGAAATAACTGTAGTCTACAAATTTAGACTGCATCCCAACCTTCGATATTGTAGCACTCAGTGCTAGCGTCACAATTGTCCAGACCTAGAGAACACTCATTCAGATCTATGCATTCTCCATCTGCTGAGGCATGAAAACCAGGTTCACATCTGCGCTCACACTGAAAACTGCCCTGGGTGTTTTTGCACTCTGAGCCCTCGGCGCAAATCCCTTCATCCAAATCACACTCATTCACATCTAAATTGGTTTATTTTTGTTTGTGTTAAGAAGGACTGAAAAATGTTTCGCGAACTAAAAAAGCAAGATACCGTATTCACTCTAATAAAAGGGCACCCTCTGATAAACGGGCACCCTCGAAGGGGGGTTGAAAAATAAACGGGCATGCCGGTTTATTAGAGTGAATACGGTAGATAATGTTTGAGTCAGTTCTAACACAAGCTGGCCTACCCTGTGCCCAAGCCTAAGCCAAAAAAAAACAAGGATTAAGCTCGAAAGTCTATACTAGGGTTGGCGGGTAACCGACATTTTTGGTTCGGTTACCCGAACCGGAACCCGAAACCCAAAAATTTTCGGGTAACCGACCAGAATCGTACCCCGAAAACCTGAAAATTTCCGGTTTTCGGCCAAAATTTTCGGGTAACCGACCAGATTCGTACCCAGAAAACCGGAAAATTTCCGGTTTTCGGATAAAAACGAAAACGGGTACCCGAACCGCCAACCCTAGTCTATGCCCATTTTAAGATAGGACCTAGCTTTTTCTACTTTTGAAAATTGTGAGTTGTATCAGGTCATACGGAAAGTATTGTACAAAATTTCAAATCCTTGTATCTCGCTCATTTTTAACATTTTGTAGCAATCTTTTTGTTTTGTAGCCCTGAGTCTACTCTATGGGAAATAACTGAACTTTATTCAACAATAAACAAATCATTCAACAAAATAGGATCCTTCCGCATCAATAACTTTTTCCCATCTTTCTGGCAATTTTGCAATTCCTCTAGCAAAGAAATTCGCTGGCTTTGACTCAAAGAACGCTTGCAAATCCGCTTTCACTTGTTCAACGTTGTTTCTCTCTGTGATAGTTTTGCATTGACAAGAACAGGTGAAAATCCGAAGGAGCCAAATCTGGAGAATAAGGCGGGTGCGGCAGAATCTCCCATCCAAGATCAGCGATCTTGTCCTTGGTCAGTCGAATTTACAGTTGTTGAAAGACAGTTGTTGAATAAAGTTCAGTTATTTCCCATAGAGTAGACTCAGGCTAAAAACAAAAAAGATTGCCACAAAATGTTAACAAATGAGCAGATAAATTTGAAATGTCAATACCTAAATATGATACCCAAAACAGCTTTTGTAACGAAAATGCCAAATTTTGTATTTTCCCAACTATTTTTAGACCAAAATGCAGCTCTTAATTTTATTTTGGGTGGTATTTTATTTTGCCCACTAATTTCTGAAAAATGCCCGCTAATTTTATAGTTGCATTTTTCTCTAAATTTTTGTGTCAATATTTAAAAATTTTTAACATTATCGTGTAGCGCAAGATCTCAGCTTTCCATCGAGCTATCGAACTCCATTGAATGATTTCAGAAATGATAAGATTTAGGGGTTTGAAAAAAATAGGTGTTGTTTCGTCTCAACCCCTAAATACAGTGGCGGAAAAAAGTTTTGGTACGGATAAAATTTTAGATGTTTTCTGTAAAAAGTAATTTGAAAATATAAAATCGCGAGACAAAAAAAACGAAACAAAATAAACAGCCATGTGCAGAATTTCATGCTCTACAACGCTAAAATAAAAATGGTCGACAATTGCAGATAAGTCTCATGAAAAATAAACTTACTCAAAACAATTGAAAAATTGGGCCCGGAAAAAAGTTAATGTACGATTAGATTTTGTAGTGTTTTACCCTTTTCTTCAGAGGTAAATCATTAAGTGTATATTATTTTGAAGCCCTGAATCTTAGCTATAAATCGGTAGGTCAAACCTTTGTTTTGACTATTCCGGGAATAGCTTATGACCATCAACACGAAAGTGTCTATTTCTAGTCAAAATCAAGGTAAATCTAAGAAAAATGGTTGTTTGGGCGCAACAACAGTGGCTTTTCCAGAATTTTTTACATCGAAAGATGCCATCCATAACTTTAAGAAATTAGCGGGCAGAATTAAATATTACCCGCTCTTAAAGGGGCATGCTCGCCGCCGATGGGAATATTTTGAAAGGCGGGTACCAGGCCAATTCAAGAAAGAATTATTTTGAAATGCAAATTTGTTAAATACTGTCTTGTGATAAGTAATGAAAACCCCCTCGAAATTTTTTTGTACTTTTATATCAAAGTACCCATTTTCAGCTGACAATTTTTATTCTAAGGCACCCCAGGCGAAAATTCCACAGCAATCCGAATCATAAAGCAGAATTCGAAAAAAATACTTAGTCGCTGAGATATGCCCTTAAGTTGGAGTGTCAATATTTTAAAAATGACCGTTTAACTTTACTCCAACAAGGCATATCTCAGCGACATATTTTTCGAATTCTGCTGTATTCGGATTAGGGAATGGGTCTTAGAATAAAATTGTCAGCTGAAAATGGTACTATATATATTTATTATCTCTATATAGTATTTGGCATGTGTCCGTCCTACTTTTAATGGACATTTTGACCACATTCAGGCCATTTTGCTTATTTTCCGATTATTTTCGGCAATGTCTCGACGGAACCCCAAACTTCAGATGCCGAGACCCAGGAAAATGTCTTCGAAAAAGAAAAACTTTTGTGGTCCCTCAAAATTGGAGTTGGAGGATTTTGGGGTAGGCCTGGAGGATGGTTTTTCTGCTTCCAACGATGGCCATTTTTGCGATGTCTCGAAAAGAACGTAGATAGACGCGTAGTTTTTCACGATGAATGCACTATCGAAATTTCGAAATACTATAGAGGCGCCGATAGGCGCCTGTGGTCCTTGTATTTATATATTATTTAAAAGTACAAAAACATTTTTCGAGGGGGTGCACTTGGGATACTGTCCATCGGTGGCTCAGTGGTAAGGCGGCGGCGGCCTGTGAAAGTCGGTCGACGGTTTGATTCCGATTGGAAGCATTGCTTTTTCTTGCGACATTTTAATTCTCCTTTGAATTATACTGGTACCCGCCTTTCAAAATATACCCATCGGCAGCGAGCATGCCCCTTTAATCTCGTCTACAAACTGGAAAGATAGATTTTGAAAAACAAGGTTTATAGAAACTAGTAGCCAAATGAAGTCCTGCACTCGGGTTATACAGTCAAGTCCAAGGAATTTTTAAATATTGTGCTTGTAGCTCAAAATTCACCTTTTTAAAAATCTGAAAAGCCGTGAAGTACCAAGTCTTGTGATTTCATGTAAAAACAAAATTTTATGTTGAGACTATGACTTTATATTCCAGTTAGTGCCAAGCATACCTCGACATGTATCTCTGATTTTGGCATAACCACTAGGACAGTAACCAAATCGGTCCACTTTGACCTGCATTCTAATTGAACTGGAGTCATTTTCTAGTTTAGGGCGAGCCTGTATGTGCATGGTGCTGCCTGGCTGTATCATCTGGACTTCTGCCTCTGAGGTGGGGTCATAGGTGATTTTGTCTTCCCATCTAGGAACAAATTGCCCATATACACGACTCCAAATTGGCTAACATACTTGAAAGACACTCGACGATTCTTTCCGAAGTTAACCGCAGAATTGCCTAATCCAGTAATTTTTCCGGGCGACACTTCCACCAAATCCTCGTTCATAGGCTCAAAGCTGAATGGGCTCTGCAAAATAAAACCATCATTGGAGTATTCTTACTCACAGTCCATTAGGGAATGTCCATAAATTATGTCAGGCTAACAGGCCGTTTTCGGCACTCCTCCGGCCCTCCGTCAGGTTACAATGTGCTTGACAGCGGACACATTGTCGGACACTTTCTTGTTCGGCATTTTTGAAGAAAACTTCTCCAGCAAAATTTTCCCAAGTACCAAGGTACCGTAACGATTTTAATAAAAGCCCGGGGTTTATATTTTTCAACCCATAAAAGTTTTTGAGATTGTACCGGGTGGGCAAAGAAATTCCCAGCGTTTCAAATGCTCATAACTTTTGGTAGACGTCGAATTTCGACTGAGATTTCAGAGTCAGGGCCATTTTGATTTACCGGGTGGGCAAAGAAATGGCTATAGTGAAGAATAGGGTTCCGAAAATCAGCTTGGTCCCCCCTCTTGTTTTTACAAATAAAACAACACAAGGGGGGACCAAGCTGATTTTTGGAACCCTATTCTTCACTAGCGCACAAAGAAATTCCCAGCATTTGAAATGTTCGTAACTTTTGGTAGACGTCGAATTTCGACAAACGGTTTTCGGCAATAGTCCTAGAAAAAATATACATTTTGTTTGGTATACAATGTCAAAAACACGATTTTCGCTTGGTCCTCCCTATGGTTTGGGTCCTGATCTGTGGGTGCCCTCTGGATGGGCAAGGCCTAAACCATAGGGGGCACCAAGCGAAAATCGACATTATATACCAAACAAAATGTATATTTTTTTTCTAGGACTATTGCCGAAAACCGTTTGTCAAAATTTGACGTTTCCACGCTTAATTACCGTATAATCTTTCATAAGACCCCACTCCCCAATAAGGCAAATAAGGCCTAATTAGGTCTAAAAAGCCACTTCTAATAAGGCCCCATGGGGTCTTAATAGAGATAATACGGTACTCTCCGAAAATACAACTGTTAACACCAATCTAAGACAATAACTCAGCAAAAGCAGAATGAAACTGCGGAAAGAAGGCGAAAAGTGGAAACGGATTCTCCCATAGCTCCATTATGGTCTTTTTAAAGCGGTATACAGGGTGTCCCAAGAAATATGGATACTTTTAAACTGCCATAACTTTTCTGATACTCCTTTTTCCAAAATCTGCTTTTACAGATCCACTCATTTTACGATGACAATTTTTTAGTATATAATGTCAAAAACACAATTTTTGACTTGGTCACCCTGTTGTTTTGGTCCTGGTCTCTGGATGGGCAAGGCCCGAACCGCAGGGGAGATCAAGCAAAAATGCTGTTTTGACATTATATCAGGGCTGGGCACGGCCCGGAACCGGGCCGCTACTCCCTCCGGGCCGCTACTCCCTCCGGGCCGGGCCTAAAATGTTCCGGTTGGTGGCGCGGCCCGGTCGGCTTATACACCAAATAATAATTATATACGAAAAAATTTGTCATCGCAGAATGAGTCGATCTGTGAAAACAGATTTTCGAAAATCGGCGTATCTGAAAAGTTATGGCAGTTTAAAAGCGTCCATATTTCATGGGACACCCTGCACATTGGGATTTTTGGCGTTACCGGGTATACCCCCAAAATGAAATTTTTTTTTTGAACTTTTTCAAAACACCATTTTAACCATTTTAAAGCATTTCCTACACGTTGAACACGTTAAAAAGGTGTTTTCACCTACTTTTTTCTATAAAAAGTCGATTTTTTTAAATCTGCTTTCTGTTTATTATAACTTAGTAAATCAGATGTTGAGGGTACCTTGGCCCCAAAAAGATGGAATTTGAACATAGTTTTGTTAACTGGGGCCTACCGCATAGAGAAACTCTGGTATGCATACATTTTTTATGCATCCAGAGTCACTTTCGAGTGATTTGTGTCTAAGGTATGTGGGTGTGCGCATCTCAACTCCAAGCCCCTCCATGCATCCAGAGTCACTTTGAGTGATTTGTGTCTAAGGTATGTGGGTGTGCGCATCTCAACTCCAAGCCCCAAGCCCTCAGCTCTTCAGGGCAGGGGCTTGTGAAGCGCGCACTCACTTTGAGACATAATTCCGAGCAAGACTCTTGATCAAAAATGCATTTAGAAGCACTTTTTGCCCAGCTCCAGTGACCAAAACATGGTAAAACAGCCAAATGGTCGAAATTTAAAAATGCCCAAAACTCAATTTTTTATTGACCAGAACACAAAAATAATGTCTTTTTGAACTTCTGAGGTGATTTTAGGTTGATATAGGGTGTTTGGAAACACTTTAAAAATTTCATTTGGGGGGGTATACCGGTAGGGTCGGATTTTTAAACACCTTCACAAACGAATATTTTGTTGTTTTGGAAAAAGGGCTACCTCATCAATTTGCGGCACACTTCCTTGGAAGTCAACACTCATCATCATTTTTCCTTGCTCTATTCCATCACCACTTTGTTTGACTCTCATCTTCTCACCCGACTGAAAGGAATACTCAGTCAGGCGCTCGAACTTGGACAAAGATGCATTGGAAGTTGTTTTGTTGGAATCGATTTCTGTTTCGGGCCCATCAGGGTCATAGCCCAACTGAGCCAAGGGCATGGACATTATGCTGACTAGAGTTTTGGTGGCTTTGGCTGAGGATTTGGCAATATTCTTGGGCAGATTGTCGATTTGCATAAGAATGTCGTTGGAGTCGAGCTGGGGCTCGATGTGGGCCAAAACCATTTTCCCGTGGGTCTCTTGGATTTGGTTACCGTTGATTGAACCACTGAATTGACCCACAACGGCATCCGGCACGTCTAAACTTTTTTTAAAATCAAAAGTATAAATATTATAAATAATAGTATAAATATTTCATATTTGTAGGGTTGTCGAGGCCTCGAAATTTTTCTAGGCCTCAAGGGGAGTCCTTGAAATCGAGGCCTCGCCTCTTTAATTTTCAAAGTTGATGTCCTCTGATAGGAAACCGGGTGAAGACTCGAGGCATTTCAAATAAATTTTTGCGGTTGGTGCGGCGAATTTTTGTCAAAAATGTTTTTTGGGAATGGTTTTTAGTCATCTTCGGGTGTTTCAGCGGGAAAAATTGATCTTGTCCGATTATGGAATCTTGTGCACCTGCGCTTTGAATAAAAAAAGATCGGATCAAAACGAAGATTTTAAAGAAGGGGCGCGGGTATTTGTATGAAGGTACTAGAATCGAAAAATCCGGCATGACCACTCCAAATAACCCCCTCCAATTTATTTTTGACTACCGTATTTCCTCTAATTAGCCCCCCCCTGATTCAAAATCGTGTTTTTGGCATTGTGTTTTAGCCCACTTTTTGATCACTTCTCTCAGGCAAGTTACCAACCATTTTATAGCTCATCTCACTAGCTATAAAATGGTTGGTAACTTGTCTGACAGAAGTGATCAAAAAGTGGGTCAAAAACATGACGCCAAGTGCACGATTTTGAATCAAGGGGGGCGCTAATTACAGGAAATACGGTAATTCTTACCTTCTATGATTAGGTCCACATCGTCCCATGATTTTCCCTGTGAATTCCATGACCGACACTTGTAAGAACCTCTGTCTGAGTCGATGACTGTGCGAATGACCAATGAGTTGTTAGGCTGAAATTAGATAAATCACACTTTATAGTCTGACCACCAGAGGCCTTACCATAACCTCCAATTTGTCGAAATCAGGCTCCAAATTGACATTGTTCTTGGACCACTGCACTTTGGTGGTCAATGCACTCCCAGTCTTCAGCTTGCAGTCAATAGTAATGTCCATTTTGGGGTGGGAATATATGCGAGTGGGTCGGATTAAGGCTCTTGGAACCACATCAAGAACTTCCACTTGCCCGCCCAGGTGCACCCGCCCTGGCTGGTCACGGATTTTGCAACCGAATGCAGACAACTCTTCTTGCTGAAAAAGTTTTATATTGCTCATGAACTAGGTTATGAGAAAAATATGCCTTAATGCCGATTTCAGTCCATTTTCCCCTTGGCCCCCTGCTGTTATTTTTTTATACAGTCTATAAACGGCCACCTAGGGACCAAACCTTAGGTGCCCGTTTATATAGGGGCACCTTATGGAGGGATGACTAACTGTGGGTCCTAGAGAGGCCCGTTCACAGAGGTTTAGTTGAAAGACATGGATAAAAATGAAAATTTGTATCAAGGATGATATAAAGCAATTAAAGAATTGTAAAAGCTAACAACATATAGATTCCAGTCATTCAGACTCAAGACTGGTTGTTGTGGTTTGCTTCTTTTTTCTTATCCTATCCTCAGTCAGAAGGGTTATAAGACTTTGCTTAAGATTAAAAAAAATTGTTCATAAATCAATTTTAGGTAAATTTTACGATGCTCTGAAAAATTTAATTCTCGGACCATAGGGGGACCCAGGAAAAACCCGATTTTTTGGTCGAAAAAATCCTCAACAAATGGTCTTCCGCCATTTAAAATACCGTATTTCCTCTAATTAGCGCCCCCTGATTCAAAATCGTGCTCTTGGCGTCATGTTTTTGACCACTTTTGACCACTTCTCTCAGGCAAGTTACCACCCATTTATAGCTCATCTCACTAGCTACTAAATGGGTGGTAACCAGTGCTCGGAATTTTTGAATTTTGTCGTACTCGTACTTCGTACCTTCATTTTTTGCTCGTACTCGTAGTCGTACCTCGTACCTCTTATTTTTGGTCTCGTACTTCGTATTCGTACTCGTATTTGATTTTTTCTCTCGTACTTCGTATTCGTACTGTACCGACCTTTTTCTCTCGTACTTCGTATTCGTACTCGTACCGACCTTTTTTTTCTCTCGTACTTCGTATTCGTACTCGTACCGACCTTTTTTTTCTCTCGTACTTCGTATTCGTACTCGTACTGACCTTTTTTTTCTCTCGTACTTCGTATTCGTACTCGTACCGACCTTTTTTTTCTCTCGTACTTCGTATTCGTACTCGTACCGACCTTTTTTTTCTCTCGTACTTCGTACTCATACTCGTACCGACTTTTTTTCTCTCTCGTACTTCGTACTCGTATCGTACTCGTAGTACGAGTACGATACGAGTACGACTTCCGAGCACTGGTGGTAACTTGCCTGAGAGAAGTGATCAAAAAGTGGGTCAAAAACACAATGCCAAAAACACGATTTTGAATCAGGGGGGGGGCTAATTAGAGGAAATACGGTACTTTTCAAACAAAAAGTACAAAAAGCACCAATTGGGACATGTTTGGACACACCAATTTGGACAAGATTAGAGATGATGACGGGACGGGACAATTCCGTCCCGTCCCGTCCCGTTAATTTTAGAGAATCGTCCCGTCCCGGAATCCCGCCCGGAAATGTTTTGGCACCTGTCCCGTCCCGGTGTCCCGTCCCGAAATTTTTAAATTTGAATTCTGACCCGTCCCGTCCCGAAAAGGTCAAGCCATCATCTCTTGAGATGACCCCACTCTAACCCAAAAAACTTACCGAAGCAAAATAAAAGAGTGCCATGGATCCATTGTTCAAGGCGTGCAAACTCTCATCTGACTGCCCCACTTTGCGCCCATCCACTGTCCATGCCACTCTATGTCTCTCCAGTTGAGTTCCGTTGAAGCACTGGAGCACTGTGACAGGCCTTAGTTTAGATCGATCTCTCAGTAGTTTGGCAATAGAAGAGGGATTGGCGTCCCAGTCTCCGGCACCCAGACTAACTTCAGCAAAGGCGCGATTCTCTCCAATCTGGTTTCTTGCCGCACAAACATACTGTCCAGCTATAGATTTGTTGAGAGCTTGCAGCTGGAGTATGGATGAACCATCTTGAGACCGGAATTCTTCTAACAACTGACCGTCTTTCAGCCAGAAAATTGCTGGAGTGGGAGAGCCTATGGCACTGAAAGTCATTTTTTTAAATTTTATTCTCTTCAGTCTCTATAAAAACGACTATACCTGCAATGCAAGCGCAGCTCAGCTCCAGGATTGACCATGGTATTGAGCGGAGTTTCCACAAAGTGTGGCAGTGTGTTAACAGGAACTCGACGAGGGCTAAATATTCACATTTTATAAAGCTTGTCATATACAGTAGCGAGCAAAAAAAATTTTTAATATGGATATGTTGTTGGACATGAAAAATACTCAGAAAACTGTTCTCAGCGCTTTTTACCTTTTAATAAAAACATTCTGAAAAAATTCATTATGAACGCCTTCTATGTCTCTAAGATGGAGTACATCAAAACCTTATAAATTAACACTCCCGAGGCCGATCGACAGGTCGATTATTCCGTAGGTCTGAGAGGTCAATATACCGTGTTGAAAATAGAGCATATTTCAGATTATCATAATATTTTTGGTTCGTTTTGCATTTATCTCCATTATACGACAATAACTTATTTACACGATACCGTATATTCTCTATTAATCCCCACTCTCTGATAATCCCACACTCTCTAATAATCCCCCACCCCCAGAGGAGGGTTGAAAAATAACTCCCACTCTTTAACAATCCCCACCCCTTAAAATTGTCTCTTTGGGTAAACATTTTTATTATACATCAAAATTCAAGCAAACTCTTCAACAAACATAAGATATTGATCTTCGTTCATCTTTCGAATTCCTCCAGAGTTTTTGCAGCTCTTTCCGATCGCCCTTCTTCTTCTAGTTCCTCCTTGAAGTCTTTGCGACCGTCCCTTGCCATTGTCGCGAGCGGACACGGCCACCAGCTCGTGAATTGGAAAAAGGGGAATGGAGGGGATATTTGATCCCACACCCTTTGGATCCGCAGGGAATCGCCTTAACCAATAGGCCACCAAACCCCAGGCTGGGAAAGTGAAGAATTTCGTAGACACCATGTTCTGAGCCCTGATGTCGCGGAGCATGTCGAGTCCCTTGGTGCTGATGGATCCCGTTGGCTTGAAGCATGTAATCTAATCGTCTGCCGTTCCGTCCATTGCTGTTATAATTGCGCAGGCTAAAAATATACAACGCATCATACCTTTGAACGACTAGACGATGAGTTCTTTGAAGAGTTCTTGCCATGCCCAATCCAAGACGAGTTCCAGCGCTGCTGCCTTCGGGTTGCCTCCTTTAGTGAACTCTTTCTGCGCATCGTTGGTCATCCAGATGGTGTAGTAGTGGCGAATCCTTTCTTTTAACGGCTTGTTGCTTGGTGCCTGAAAACCAATACAAATTAGGTACATTGACAATAATAGTAGACTCACTTGGATGAACTTTGTGCAACCTCCAGGAATGTAAGCAGCCTCCACGCCGAGTTCTTTTGAGGCCACCATTTTTGATGTGCTCTTGTGCGCTGCAAATGTGTCCCAGACCAATAGCCGTTTTCCACCGAAGACACCACCCGCTTTGATCACTTGCTTGAGATAGTCGGCCGTCGTTCATCCAGACTGATCCATTTCAATTGATTATGACCTCTATCTCGAATTGCTTGACGATGGCTGGCACAAGACGCTTTCGGTTCACCAAGACGTAAGCACCAGCTTTCTTCCATCGGAACAGGCTGTCAGGCACACAGTCACGCGCATCTTCTCATGTCCCGTCGTCACAATCGTCACCTGAAAGAGAAGGTTAAACAGTTCAACCAACCATATATTGAAAACTCACATCCTTGGCTCCCACGGTGTCGATGCCAAGTCAAACCAAACGGCAGTTTCATCAATGGCATACACTTGATCGAACTTGACAGCCTTTCTTCTCTCCTCCAGATGGACGACAAATTTGGCCACGGTTTCTGCATAGTTCTCTGGCGGTTTCTGAGCTGTTGTTGTCACGCGGCGCAAGATGAAAGAGTGGCGCTTGAGAAACGCGTTGAGCCATCCAACTGGAATCTGCAATAAAATACATAACAATGATTAATAATAACTAACCTTGAGATCTGTTTCACGGAAAAGTTCCACTGCCTTGTTGCTGATGATCCGACGCGAGACTGGTTGCTTGTTCTCCCTCTTTTCACGATTTTGATCGGGATTGCTCACTTGTCGACCACCACCATCGAGACGTTTGCGTTTGGATCCTCTGGTCGTGTTGCTTCTAGAATTAAAAATTAAACCAAGTTAATAAAAAAGGTATTGCGTACGCACTTGCTTATGCGGATGCGGACGTGTTCTAAGAGTGCCCTTACAACCACACTTGAAAAAAATTAAAAATGCAAAGAAGTCAAAAATAAATAAAACTAAAAAAGGCACAAATTTTGAAAAATAGTCCCAAAATTAACCTAACGTCAGTTTGTCATGAAATAAAATCGTTGACTGTAAGACGACAGAGTGGGGTTTTTATCCAACACTACTCTTTCATATAAACTTCATAGCTAGTAAAAATCTTATAGGGAAATTTGTCACAAACGACAAAACCAACCCTCGATGGCTTGGCAGGCAAGATATGAGAACACCATCTGTCCCGTTTTCTGGCAACTGTTGATACTCGGTGTCCCAGTGCAAATAGTCGTTTGGAGACTGAGGTCGGTCACCACGAGCAGGCACATAGGTAGTCGACTTGACTGGCTGACCATTTTCGTCACACTCCACCCAAATATTTTTGCTAGTACTTCTCGGAACTGGAAAAAATATATATTTTTAAAAAAAGTGCAAAAGGTGAAATTTAAAAAAAAACGGCGGTAGTGCAGAATCCGTTTCCGTTTTTGCCTTGGTCCCCCCTTTTGTTTTTTTTTCAAAAACTTATTTTTGAACAGCAGATTTATTTTGAATTTATTTTCATGCAAATCCGAATTTATTTATTATACGAAAGTTATAGCTGCAGGAATAAACATTTTACACAACTTAATCTTCATAATTATCAATACGATGAATCATGGAAACTGTTTGACTTACACACCCACTACAATATTCATCTCTATATACAGTAGTCGTCAAGCAAAATGAACCTGTAAGTGATCCTGAAGTTGGGTTCGCTTCTCACACCGATCACAGCTCATCTTATTTTTGAGCAAATTTAACCCAGCGAGAGCATCTCTATATATTGGGTTGATTCGTAATTAATGCGGATTTTTGTTGCCTTATGATTCTTTTGATCTATTTCTTCTTTAAATTTGCTTTTTTGTTTTAAAGTATGCCCTCGCTTTTAGTTAAGAAGAATGCGTCGAAAACCACCTTCACATTCGCCATATCATGCTCTACCACTTCGAGAACGGATGGAGGGCAGCGCAGTCTTTTCGCGATATTGTCGAACTCTTTGGCGAAGAGGCGATCAGTCAAAGTCAGGTGGAAAGACGGTTCAAGCGTTTCAAATCCGGTGACACAAGCTTGCAAGATGAGAAAGGAAGAGGTCGCCCATCTGACTTTAATGATCAAGCTCTCAAATCTTTCCACCTGACTTTGACTGATCGCTTCTTCGCCAAAGAGTTCGACAATATCGCGAAAAGACTGCGCTGCCCTCCATCCGTTCTCGAAGTGGTAGAGCATGATATGGCGAATGTGAAGGTGGTTTTCGACGCGCATTCTTCTTAACTAAAAGCGAGGGCATACTTTAAAACAAAAAAGCAAATTTAAAGAAGAAATAGATCAAAAGAATCATAAGGCAACAAAAATCCGCATTAATTATGAATCAACCCAATAGTATTTGGGACGGGGAACGTCTGTCGCCAATTTGAGTGCATGTTTGGTCACAAAGGAAAACTTTTTTTTAATTTGTAATATTTTTATTTGCATGTTTTTACTCATTTGAAAGCTCTTTTAATGGCGGAGAACCTTTCGCAATCAGATTTGAAGATTGCTGTGAAAAAATTGGGATTTTTCCCATTGAACGTGAAAAGTGGTGGTTTTCAGGGTTAATCTTATGAATGCCCATTTGGTCACAAGGAAAAACTTATTTTAGTGTAATATTTTTATTTGCATGTTCATGCTCATTCGAAATATTAAATAGAGGCGCTGATAGGCGCCTGTTGTCCCATTATACGGCCCATATTTTCAAAAACAGGTTTTAACCATTTCTAAGCAATTCTTACGCTAAAACAGATAAAAACGTTGTTTACGACCACTTTCCATCAAAAATTTTGACTTTTTTAGATTTTCTACCTGCCTGCCGAAGGCAGTTAGGCAGGTAGAAAATCTAAAACGTCAAAATTTTTGATGGAAATGGTCGAAACAACGTTTTTATCTGTTTTTGTAAGAATTGCTTAGAAATGGTTAAAACCTGTTTTTGAAAAAATTCCGGTATAGGGGGAAACCGTATAAGTACCGTTGTCCCTAGTAAATGATATTAGGTTGTGTCATAAGTTCGAAGCGCCAAGCCTAAAGTTTGCTACTCATTTTTTTTTCAGTTGGGCTGTTTTGCATATCTATACGACTTAAGTCATCATCTTCATGATTTTTAAAGATTCTAGTGTTTATAATTTCGATGAATACTGCTCATATTCGCCACGTGATGTTGTTTTTATTCGACAACGGTCTCTCCGCTGCCGATGCCACCAAGAAGATTTGCGATGTCTATGGATTGGATGCAATAAGTTCAAGCAACTGTTTTATGTCCAAGGAATTGCTCGCTTGCAAGAACGATGGGAAAAAGTAGTGGAATTTGGTGGAGATTATTTTGTTGATTAGCTTTTCATGAATGCTGTTGGATTTGTTTTCGAATAAAATGCTGAAATCATTGCGCTTCGAACTTATGACACAACCTAATATATTCATTTGACATTCGAAACTACGGTTGGCCTCCCCATCCCCCGTTTTTTTGGGTGCGGGGGAAGATTGGGCTAAAAAATTTTGCGGGGTGAATTTGCAGGCGTTCTAGCCAAAAAAGTAATCCAAATTAAGATGTAATGATGATAAAATTGTGAACAACTACGATTTACATGCAAACTGTGTCTTACATGCAAATCTCCTCCCAACTGACTCCATTAATTGTCTTTTTTTGAGCAGTCCATTAAATTGAAGAACTAAGATGAAACATTTTTTGCGGGGGTGACGGAGAGCAAGGTGACGGGGTAATTTTGGGAGCGGGGGGAGAAACGGGGGGACAGGCGGCAATTTTTTGCGGGGGAAGGAACGGGGGGGGAGGTAGGCCAACCCTATTCGAAACAGATCACGTAGACGAAGATGATCGAAATCCAAAGTTTGGCGGAGAGCAGCCTCGGTGACCAAAGTGAAACGTATCTGATCTAAAAAAAATTTAAAGAAGTACTGACAGCTATTTTGACACAAATTTGAAAATATTAAAAATAATTTGTTGAAAAAACAAAAGGTGGGACCAAGGCAAAAACGGAAACGGATTCTGCACTAGCGCCAAAAAAGAGGGGCAGAACACTTACGGTTGACACTGATGCGTCTTAGGCCAATAGCCTGACCAGCTTCACTTTTTGCAATGCAGTGGTAGAAACCGTCGTCGGAAGCAGAGATCTTTTTGATTGCCAAAGACGTGCCCAATATTTGGTATTCTTAAAACAGAGATTGGACACCAGTATTAACAGATATTGCAAGTACAGGGTGCTTCAAGTATTTGGAAACTTTTTTTTTGGCCATAAATGTTTTTGATGGGTAGGCGTTTAGGCAATTTTTAGACCTTTTTTGCATTTGAGTTTTTTCTGCCCGTCCTAACATATACTGACCTACCCTGCGCCTAAGTTAAAAAATAATAAAAAAGTTGCAGAAAGACACTAAAACAGAACCCCAAAAAGGGTTCGGATTTGAAAAATATGTCTAAACAAGCCGAACAGGCGCCTTAACAGGCGCCAAAATAAACTAAAAATGAAAAAAAAATTTGGGGTCACAGGTTCGAAGACCCCTTGAGCATACCTGGTTTTTCCCACTTTTCTGGCAAAACTCAAAATTTTAAGCATCACATGTCAATTCTGATAGCATTAGCGTTCTCAGCGACCCCGATTTACCCTTAGATATGATGAGAACAAAATATAATACAATCGGGAAGTGGGTTAAAAAGCGTGGCACGAAAAAAAGCGTGACATGCCGACAAAAATACTATATGTAGATATTACTAGATTTGTGAAACGAGCATATGCTCGAGCACATTGGCGAATTTCGAGCATCGTCCTACAGTCAAAGTTCGATAAAGAATCCAGTTTAACTGCAAAGTAAATTGTACAGCCACAGTTAAATTTTGAGTATATGCTCGAAAAATGAGCAAATGCTCGGGCATATGCTCGAAATCAATCTGCTCCAGCATTTTCACAACCTTAAGTATTATCCAAACGCACATATGCCATTTTTTAGAACTGCTTTTATTCAAAACGGTCTTTACCGATATATTTAGAATTGCACTGCAATTTTTTTATACAATGTTAAAAGCACGCCTTTCTCTTGACCACCCTGTGATTTTAATCTTGGTCTGTGAATGGTCTTTGGGTGACCAAGGCATGGACCACAGGAACCAGGCAAAACTCGTGTTTTCGACATTGATACTCGATATAACCCCGAAAGTTTAACGACACCCCTTTTTTTTTGAAGTTTTTGCCAGTTCTGTTTCGACAGTTTGGTCCCAAATGTCGCAAGGATTCCAACTTCGCCGAACGTTTCTTTTAAATTAAATAATTTTGCTCTAAGCAAAAATAATCCTATTTTCGATATTGCGACAAAATAATTTAATTCTAATAATTTAATTGGTGTCCTTATATCGAGGTTCGACTGTATTACGTTTTTGACAACGGAGAAATTGTGTTTTAATTCTGAATGAATATTTTAAACCGTCTAAAAAAGATGTTTTACAAAAATATGGCCAAACAAGAGTTCAAAAATACTTGAAACACCCTGTATTACTCAAACATACTTTCCTCATTGCCAATGATGTCCTTGTGAGGTGCCTTGACCCAAGAAACAACTGGTTCTGGGATGCCTGATGCGTTGCAAGGCAATATGATAGTCTCTTCCAAATTAACTGTCACATTTTGTTTCTCAGGAAAGATTTCAGGTGGAACTGAAAAGTAGTTGAAAATACAAAAAAGTCTTGATGCCAGCTGGATCAGCATAAAATCAGCAAAATTTTTATATACAAAAGGTTAATTGCAAAAAAGTAGAAAGAGTCAAAACACTCTAATCCATCACAACAAAAGTTAATTAGCAATAGCAACAAAAGTTGCTAGCCACTTTATCACTGACTGGACAAAGTGAAAGCAGCGGACTAGCGAGGGTGTCGGATTAGAGAGGTTTGACTGCATGCTACTTTTTACGTAAAAAATCCTATAAACTTACTCAAAACAACTAGATCAACAGTCATAAAATCGGAACCAGCCCAATTTTCAGCATGACAAGTGTAGACACCAGCCTGTTCTGGTGTAATATCACTGAAGATGGCTGTGCGTTTCATCTCACCACTGCTTGTGGTCTCTGATGCCACATCAGCTGCAATTTAGATAAGTGATTGGCACTTGTATACTGGGGAGGGTAGGGTGATGGGGTTGGGGTATTCTTTTTAGTTACCGAAGATTTCTTTTAAAAAAAAACTTTTTAAACAGAAAACATCCACGTTTTAATGTATTTTAAACATAAAAGTTCCTGTTTTTTCCCCAAGTGTCAAAATGTTTTTTGTTTTGACCACTTTTGAGAATCAAAAAGTGGCCTGATTTAACAAACGTAATAAAAGGAATGAACAGTGATCTAAATTCTATAAGAAAAGCGAAATGTTCTAAGTATGTGTTACTAAAAAGTTGTTTTTGTTTTCTAACGTTTGTGTTAAAAAACCGGTTTTGGTTTACCAAAGATTGACCAATTGCCTTGGTTCCCCAAGCTAATTAAACCTAAAAGGGTACCTGGATATTCTTAAAAGGACTAAAAAAGATGGGATTTGAACATAGTTTTGTTGACTGGGGCCTATTGCATATAGAAACTTTGGTATGCATAAATGTTTTATGCATCCAGAGTCCCTTTCGAGTGATTTGTGTCTAAGGTATGTGGGTGTGCGCATCTCAACTCCAAGCCACCAAGCCCCCTGCGCCCCCGAAGGGGTTAACTGAAAAAGGGCCCCAAAAGGCCCTCCATCCGGGGCGTCGTTAATCCGAGCGTCCACTGTGTGTTTCCTGTTTTGATGTTAAAAAAAACCTTCCGTCTGAGCCAGTCCTAACGAGCACTGGTCTATCTTTAGCCTAAGGCTCCTCTAAGTTCAAAAAACTAAAATCAACAGGGACACCAAGACTTTTGTATTAAAAGCGCCTTTTATAATCAAATTATCCGGGTATGGAATTGACAGTTGCAAAACACAGTAGCTATAACACATATGAAAGCCCAGCAGGCTACACAATGATATAGAACGTGGGTAGTCATAAAAAAATTAAAACTATTCTTGCAAAGAAGATCTTAGGACATCTGGATGCTAAAATCAGTGTTCTTTATAAAAAGTTTTATTTTTTTATGACTACCCACGTTCTATATATCATTGTGTAGCCACGATGCTGGGCTTTCATATGTGTTATCAGAAAGACTAAAAATACCATCTCATAAGAACTAAAATTCAAAAAATATTCAAATTTCTGAGAAAAGGCAGTCACTTTTTGAATTCCCGCCACACTCAGATACCGGCCTCTTTCGGATATTTTGAAAAGCCATGACTTGCTTTTTTTCAAAGTACTAATTAGCATAACTATAATATGCATGAAAATACCACAAACAAGTTGAGTACTAAAAAATAATATGAAACAAGGGCAATTTTAAAGTAGGCTAAAAGCCATGATGCAGTACCGTGGTTTTCCGGGAACTTCGGAAAGCCCTGTCCACCTAATTTTTAGGGTGATCTCGAAAAAGGGGCAGCACTTCACTATAGTAATCTCGAGTGCTCTATACGAATCTGGGTAAAAAATTCTCAAAGAACTCTTTGAAAAAGACACTCCTGAAGGTTAGACGGAGCCGTAAGCGCAGGGTAGGCCGGACCCTGTTAGGACGGACTCAAATGGGTGGTTTTTCAACGTAGAAAAACAAGATTACACTTTTATGTTTCTTTTTGAAAGGATGGGACCCTAGCTAGGTATGGTCGAGACGTCCGGGCCAGTCCGAGAAAAAAATTACCCTGGTCGGTCATCAAAAGTATGGCCCCTGCCTATGTCTGATCCAACCCAAGAAGTGCGTTCAAACAAAACCTACAGTTCTGCAATGATTGATTGTCTTTGAGCCAAGAAATTTTCGGCGTAGGAATTCCAACTAAATAACCAATACAGCATACTTCAAAGTACAAATCCTTTTAAAAAAATACCTGCTTCACACCACAATTCAGCCAGTCCACCTCTTTTCACTACCATTTTGCGCAAATTTTGGGCTATTTTCGGAGGGACTGCAAAATACCATAGAAAAATTTCCATTTACCCCAAATCCAAAAAGAGTCACCTCCCACATGGATTTGCATGTACTGACTGGCCACTCCTGCAAAATTTTTGACTGTACATGAGTAGTTTCCAGCATGGTTAAGTTGGACGGCGGAAAATGAGAGTTCTTTCTGGTTCTGAGATAGTTGGATATTGGAGTCCGGCTCGAAGTTGACTCCATCCTTTTGCCAAGTGACTTCATTCTCATCTAGACTGCTTGAAGTGTCCCCTCCATCTGTCCCACGACCCACTTCACAAGTCAGCTTTAGAGGCTCCCCTTCACTGATGTTCTGCACCTTGATCCCTTCTTTGGTAATGGTTGGGGCACCTGAACCAAATCGTGGCACTTGTGCACCTGGAGGCTCCCTTTTTCTATTAACTGTGAATAGTGTTTTAACGTCTCCCAAATAATTTTTAAACAGTTGTTCACTGACTTTTCCTACTGAAAAGACAAGTTTTCAAAAAAGTTTGGTGGATGAAATTTGATTTTTGTCGCAATTTCCCAAGTTAAAGGTGAGATAACTATTCACAGTTAATAGAAAAAGGTGCACAAGTTTCCCAAATTGTTATTGACTTTACACAGTTGTTTTGACTTTACGCAATTTTTCATGTGTCTCAGAATTCACTTGGAACTATAGCGCACCTAGGAATCCGGGAATTTCGACAAAGGAATCCGGCCAAATAAAAAACCATTTTAGCCAACAATTTTCCAAAAAATACCGGAAATGGAGCTATTTTAAACGATTATTTATGCATACTTACGTATGGTCTTAACGGAATAGCTAATTTCATCATCTCCGGCATCATTGACCACAGAACAGTGAAAGACTCGAGTGCCTTTGTGTTTGACATCTGTCAAGTGGAGAGTGGAGCCACCTTCTTCTAGCCAATAGTCAGTGCCTGTAATAAAATTAGATAGGTTAATTAAAAGAAAAGCTAAATAAATTCCAAAAAATTTGTAAAAGCGGAATTTTCGAACCAAAGTAGATAAGCATTAGTAACTGTATAAGGGTAAAAGTTAATAACAAAACTGGCAAATAAAACAAGTAGTTATCAAAAATGGCAATTTAAACTGGCAAACTGGCAGTGGGACTGACACTTGTTGCCAGTGCTAGTTTAGCTGCCAGGGCCAGTTTTGCCACTGCCAGGTACCAGTGATAGTTGTGGAAACACTGGTCCAGAGAAAATAAGAATTTAAAATTAAATAAAAAAAATTGGGTGGGCATTTAAATTTTTCGGATCGCGGAAGATCATATCGTGGGTGTGATCTCGAAGGGCCATGCCCGTCTACGTCCACCATTGTCCCCCGCCAATTCAAAAAAGTTTTCTAATCATTGAGCTTCTGTACGGATTTTTTAACTTGGTTTCTAACAAAACTACACCTAAAATTAAATTCTAGGCCTAGTTTTTTTAGAAACCAAGATGAAAAATCCGTACAGAAGGTCAATGATTAGGCAAAAATTTTTGAATTGACGGGGGACAATTTAAAACAGGTGGTCATGGTCCTTTAAAAAAAATTTCATGTGGAAGGCAGAGGGTTTATTTTAAGGAGGATTAATCTCGATGGCCTAAAAAGCTCTCGAATCTCCCTGGGGGCATCGATCCCCAGAGATGATGTGAAGTTGCTCCTAGATGTCTAGATGTAAAAGCTGTTTGCAAGCCAGACCTTCATTGAGCTCTTCTTCCAGTGGTTTTTGCTCTTCATCCACTGTCCAAATGACCTTAGGAATAGGATAGCCTCTGGCGGAGCACTTCAGTGAGACATTTCCATTCAAAGCTATAGTCGACTGGTTGGCAGATGTGGACACCAGTTTGGGCGGAACTGAACAAATTTAATGACAAAAAATGAGTCTGAAAATTTGTTAGACTTACTCAACACCTCCAGGGTGAAGGCTTGCTGGTCAGTGCCAGCTTCATTTGTGGCCACACACACATATATTCCAGAGTCAGAGCTGCGGGTGTCGATGATCTTGAGCATTTTGTCTTCGACCACATAGCGAAGACCAGTCTCCACTCTCACCCCATTCCTTTGCCAGGTGACCAACGGAGGTGGTTCACCTCTGGCGTTGCAGTCCAGAATTGCCTGAAGTGGAAATTGAGTAGGCAATTTTAGGGTTTTTAGGCCTACCACTTTGCCTTCAGCCACCTGTTCTGTTCCACCTTTGTAGATGGTTGGGGATTCTACAAGATTGAATTTTGATCAAATTTTTGAAATGAGAGTTCTGATTCAGAGTTTTCTCATTTAGGGACGTCTGTAAATTTTCCCCGCCTGGCCCGCACCTCTGTTTGAAAAAAATGGTACAACGCGAAAAAGGCCTCGTAAAAATGTTCCACAGTGGGAAATTGTAAATGGCTGTAATTGAATCACGCCTTCAAAAGTCTTAAAATTACCGAATTCCACTAGAAAATTTCACATTAGCATTATTCTTTAAGGTTTTGTTGTAATTTTAAAATTTTTTTTGCACTATCATTGGATCGTGGCTCTTTAACGAGGAATGTGGAAAATTAGGGGCTGAAAAAAAGAAGTGTTGTTTGGTTTAAACTAGGGTGGTGCACGGTCGGTTAACCGACCCGGTCGGTGAACCGAACCGGACCGGTTTTGGCCTACTTAGCCGGAACCGAAAACCGGGTACGAAGAAACTCGGTTAACCGAAAACCGCACCACCCTAGTTTAAACTCCTAAATCTCTACATTCCTCAAACCATTCAGCAAAGTTTGATAGCTCACTAGAAAGCCAAGATTCAGGGCTACATGCAGTGCTTGCAAAACTCATACTCATATTTATTATGAGTTTAGCTAAACTCATAGTTGAGAAAGGGGTCATATCTCAGCAATCAATGATCAAAATCCAAATTCGAAAAAGTTCATCGGATTCCTCACGGAAAGTTGATGGACACATGTGTAATCAGATTTGAGGTATGTTTTAAAAATTTTAAAAATCGATATTTTAAACATTTTAAAATATCGACAGCTATGAGGTTAAAACAACTATGAGTTTAGCTATGAGGTATGAGCCTCGAACTCACCCCCCAGTTTTGTTTACATATGAGCCGCGTACATATGAGCCTCATACCTCATAGCTAAACTCATAGTTATTTTTTAACCCAGGGAACGTAACTGTACTTTTTAAAAAGATTTCTACTTTTTCGGGACCCCAAATCTTTTTTACTTTTGAAATTTTTAGTAAAAATATTTTTTGACCAAATGTACTTTTTTCAAAATTTTGAGTTATGTACCCTGTTTTAACCTCATAGTTGTCGATATTTTAAAATATTTAAAAACACACCTCGAATCTGATCACACATTTTTATACCAACTTTTTGTGAAGAATCCGATGCACTTTCAGATTTACAAAACGATTATTGATTGCCGAGATATGACCCCTTTCTCAACTATGAGTTCAGCTAAACTCATAATAACTATGAGTGTGAGGATGAGTACGAGTTTTGCAAACACTGGTTACATGCTAGTGCAAAAGGTTACAACAAAATCCGAAAGGAACGCCATTATAAGATTTTATAGTGAAATTTAGTAATTTTCTGAGCAAATTCAGACTTTTGAGAGCGCAATTTAGTTTGAAACATTGGAAATAAATTTATTTGGGCAATTTTTTTCATTTTTGGGGAGATAAACTATATGAGACCACAGTCGGGTCTCGTTTATCTCGACCCACCTCAATGTTTTTCCCCGGGGTCCGACACTGTTTTTGAGCAAATTTTTGTAAATATTTTCCACAGTTGTCTTTGTGTATTCATTCAGTTAAGCTTCTGAAGCTTAGATTCTGATTTTGCTTCTTCCCAAATCCTTTTACGTTGCAGAACTAATAGAGTTTTCTCGTTTATCCGACACCTGATTTTTAAAAAGAGGTGTCGGATAAACGAGAGCCGTGGGTCCGGCAGCCTTGGCAACGTAAAAGGATTTGGGAAAAACGATCGGCAAAATCAGAATCCTTGCGATATTTCGGACTGAAACAACCAAAGACAACTGGAAAAACATTTAAAAATTGGCTTCAAAAGTGTGGGACCCTAGCGTGAACGAACTTGAGGGGGTCTGATCTTTTTTCCTATACCTGAGGTTAGATAAATTATATGAGACTATGCAGTGATTTCACTATTTCGCGTAAATTAAAAACAAAAATTAAACTAACGAAAAATGTCCACTTTGTAGATCAATTCATCAGCTCCAGCTGTATTGGTTGCTACACACTTGTAGACACCTTTGTCCTCTAGTGTCACATTGGGAACCTAACAAATAGCAAATATTCTTGATTTATCCTACTTTAATCTGGCCCACTTGTATGAACTTTGAGCCATCCCCGAAGACAACATTGAGCTGATAGTTGTTGGATACAGAGTCTTCCACTAGCGTTCCATTTACAAACCATTTCAGCACAGGCATAGGCTCTCCGCTGGCATCACAAAACAAGGTTAGTGCGCGACCCACCGGCAGACGGGGATTCAATTCAACGTTGTCTCGGTCGATTAGTGGAGGAACTGAAGAAAAATATCAGAATTTTATTGGAAATTTTTGCTAAAAACCGAAAATTATCCATTTGCGATCGAATATTTCCAAAAGATGCTTTTCCCTAGGATTCGGTCATGCCCATATGGCGCAATATTGTCAGGCTATTTCGAAATGGCCGGCCATTTTGGTAAAAGTCTAGAATTCCATACCTTCCGACTACCTCGAAATTTACATTTTCCCGAGAAAGCAATCGACCCCACGTTCGTGATTCTCGACTAACACTTTGGAATAGGGTTGTTACACAGTTAACTCAATTTTCCAAAAAAAATTGATTATTTCTTGTTTTTACTCTATTTTTTCTCTAAAATTTTGAGCAGGTCACCATTGAAAGTTTGATGTTGGCTACAATGGTATTTCTTGGTTTAGTTCACAAAATGTATATTTTATTACAAACGCTTTCGAATTATTTCGAATCATTTCGAATTAAATGTTCGAAAATTATTCGAAAGCGTTTGTAATAAAATTTATGCATTTTTGTGAACTAAACCAAGAAATTTTTATGCCATTGGGTAGCCAACATTCTAGGCTTTCAAACGTGGGGTGACCTGCTCAAAATTTTAGAGAACAAATAGCATAAAAACAAGAAATAAGGTCAATTTTTTTGAAAAATTGAGTTAACTGTGTAACAACCCTAGTTTGAAACAGTTTGGTTTTCGAAATATCGAAAAAAAATTTGCTTTGTCATATTTCCTCTAATTAAAGTCAAACGTTTCGCCAATGGAATATTTTTTTGCCCATGGATTTTGAAATTTTTGCGGGAATTCAAATTTTATGGTCAGAAAATGACTGAGGTTGCTAAGAATGCCACCCAAGAGTGGCCAAAAGCCACTCAAAGTTTGTTTTTTGGGGTTTACTAAAGGGGGAGTAAACTTTTTGCGAAAACCCGATTGCGCGCATCAGAATCCCACTTTGATCGACTCAATCGCCCTGAACCATTCAGAACCACTTTAAACCACTCTTAAGAAAATAAAACACCGGCGAAGGGTACTGGTTGGGTTTTAAGTTTCTTATCATACTGGTCGGGAGAAGCTTAAAGTGGTTCCGAATTGTTCAGGGTGGGATTCTGATGCGCGCAATCGGTTTTTCGCAAAAAGTTTACTCCCTTTAGTAAACTCCAAAAAACAAACTTTGAGTGGCTTTTAAAGTAATTAAAGTAAAGTTTAAAGTAAAGTAATTAGTAAATAAAGGTGAATAAAGGTGGATACCCATTGAGGGCACGTACCAGATTATTCCACTACCCACCCTGAGGCTCAATGGTCTTATAAAAATTAGTTTATGACTGTTATAAAGAAAAAAAGAAAAAAAAACAATGAACCGAACTGCCCAGTTTTTCGTTTTAGTCAAAAAGGCGAAAATCTGTCACCCAACCCTAGTTTGCTTGGAAGTCTAGACCAAATAATACTTAAAAAATACTCCTACATGGACGGTATAATACCGAGAAAAAAGGCTGGCGAAAAAACGAAGCATAAATAACCAACAAAACCGAAAAGAGGTACAATTTTTTGGCACCACTAAGGGTACATTTGGACCATTGAAAATAGTTCGGCACTATTTAGGCTGAACTATTTAGACCATTTACTCATCCAGGCTCATCTGGACAAATGAAGGAGATTCAGGACTACTTAAGTTAGATCTGGACCATTGAGGAAAAATTTAGGCCCGAGCAAATTTTGGCCTGAGCAAATTTAGGCCTGAGCAAATTTCGGCCCGAGCAAATTTCGGCCTGAGCAAATTTAGGCCCGAGCAAATTTAGGCCCGAGCAAATTTCGGCCCGAGCAAATTTCGGCCTGAGCAAATTTAGGCCCGAGCAAATTTCGGCCTGAGCAAATTTCGGCCCGAGCAAATTTCGGCCTGAGCAAATTTAGGCCCGAGCAAATTTAGGCCCGAGCAAATTTCGGCCCGAGCAAATTTAGGCCCGAGCAAATTTAGGCCCGAGCAAATTTAGGCCCGAGCAAATTTAGGCCCGAGCAAATTTCGGCCCGAGCAAATTTCGGCCTGAGCAAATTTAGGCCCGAGCAAATTTAGGCCCGAGCAAATTTAGGCCCGAGCAAATTTAGGCCCGAGCAAATTTCGGCCTGAGCAAATTTCGGCCCGAGCAAATTTAGGCCCGAGCAAATTTAGGCCCGAGCAAATTTCGGCCTGAGCAAATTTCGGCCCGAGCAAATTTCGGCCCGAGCAAATTTAGGCCCGAGCAAATTTAGGCCCGAGCAAATTTCGGCCCGAGCAAATTTAGGCCCGAGCAAATTTAGGCCCGAGCAAATTTAGGCCCGAGCAAATTTAGGCCCGAGCAAATTTTGTCCGTCTCCGTTTTGAAAAGCGGTGGTGCCCCGGCAAAAAGAGCCTCTATGACCATCCTTTTACCTTGGCAGATTTTCCAATTGTAAAAAATTGGTGTAAAAAAATGAAAAAATGGCCGGATTTTGGCTATATGGCCGATTTCAGAAATAAAGCTAAGTTTTACCCAAAATGTCGACAGCAATTTTGTCCTTGGCACTTCCAACCTCATTTTGACCCACACAATAGTAGTCGCCAGCGTCCGTAGTCTGTAGTCGGGGGATGTCCAAACGATATCCCTTTAAAAAAAATCAGGTGCGAATATATATTTTAAAAACCACTTACAGAAAGAGATCCTAGTGCCATCTGCAGAAGGGATGATTATCTGGTCGTTGAGCATCCAGGTGATTGCTGGAGGGGGGTTGCCGGTGACATTGCAGAACAGGGTGACTGACGTGCCAATCGGTTTAATGGCCTGACTGCCTGACTCTTGAAATCGGACAGTAGCTTTGGGCTCGGCTGAATCAGTTTATTTCAGTTAGTGCCAAGCTTTTTTCTGACAAAAACAAATTAATGGGATGGGAGAAATTTGCCGAAAATTCCGCTAATCAAATCGATTAATTTGACAAATTTTGTGCGCAATATTTTGAGAAAATTCATTTTTTAGATTTTTCATTTTTTGCTCTTGTCCTCCCTCCTAGGAGGACAGGATCCTGTCTCCGAGAGGAAATTCTCGACTTATTTTATGGCGAAAAAGAATTCATTTGCGCCGTCGAAATGCTCATTTACGTTTATTGATAAGTTTATTGATTATTGCAATTTTTATTTGAATTTTTGTTGTAATTTAAAAATTTTTTTTAACTAGCTTGTAACCCTGAATGTTAGCTTTCGAATGAGCTATCCAAATTTGCTGCATCTCTATATAGTAATTGGCATGTGTTGGTTGGTTCGCCACTTTTGACTTAGAACCAGTGTTGTAAAAAACTAAAAGTTGGCACCGGCACCGTCTTAAAACACCAGTGCCGCACCGGTGGCGGCACCGACCACATGAAATGTTAGGTAAAAAAGAGTTTTTTGAAAGATATCGTAAGAGACAGCAAAATGAGCGAAAATGCAAAATTTTGTTTTTAATGAAGGTTGAAAACGTCATGCAAATATGGCAGCAATAAAATTAGACAACAGTTAGCTTTAAATAAAAATGTGTAGGAACTCTTTTCTAATGTAGTTACCGGTGTGTCTTTTTATCATTTCGACGATGTCCAGTCCAACAACCATTATTTTCTGTTTTGATGAATCATAATAGTGCCCTACGATTCCTAGAGAGCTATGAAGCATACCCTTAGTCGTCACAACGTCGACAGTCAAAGAGAGTGTTTTTCAGCTGCATGAATTCCTTTGTTTATGCTGTAATATAATGACTGGATTCTTGCGCTTGGTTGGAGTCAGTAGCTTTAAGCAGCTGTTTGTCAATGCCGCAGGTATATTAGAACTCTCCTGGTTGTCCGATAAACTCGTGGACTGGTGGGAGGACGGAGAAGAACATTCAACAGAGCCTGCACCACCTCCAATGACCAAAGCTGAGTGGAAACTCCACGTAAAAAGAAATCTTGATTCAAATCATAAACATGCAAATTTGAATCGGCATCTGTGAACAATATCTGTTTATTGACACTTTTTAAGTAACATCCTGTCGTTTTTTACAAATAAAAGCTTAGCTTTTCTCAAAATTGATCACAATTTTAACAGAAAACAGATAAAAAATACGGCACCACCTCAAAAAATTCGCGCACCGGCACCGGACCTTTTTTGGCACCGCACCGGCACCGCACCGGTGCCAAGTCAAAATTCGGCACCGGCACCGGTGCCGGCACCGGTGCTTTTACAACACTGCTTAGAACCCAATTTTTAGCCATTTTTTGCAAACCTATGCCAGATATTTTTTTGGAACACTCAAGTACAACATCTAAGCTTTAACAAGTAAAATTGAAGTTGCTTTTAAAAAAAAATCTCGCCCTTCAAATTTTAGATGGTAGAATTAAGCCTGGATTTTGGGTGGATTTTTGTGTTTAAAGTTTAACACTCGGCTTGTCACGCGTAGTAATTGCCTCTACTGATACAGAATTTAACGCCCAGCACGATGTTGTTTTTAGTTTTCCGTCCGCACCAACAACATCATCGCCAAAAGGGAATTTGAAAATTGCGAGCAAACAGCCGTCTCATGTCATCAATTTGTTTGCTTCTTTTGCATGGTTCTCAACTAAATTTTTGGTTCATCCAGGCAAATAATATGTCAAAATGTTGGGCATACACAGGGCTTTGCAACGCGCACAAACATCAATGATACTATTTTAAAATTGGGAAGAAATCGCAATTTATCCACCCAAGTCCAGGTTTTGGCGAACGGAATAAAATACCGCACTAGGAAATCGGAGGGGGGCAGGGCAAAATGACCAAAAACCACAGGGGGCCAGGGCAAAATGACCAAAATGACCGAAAACCACAGGGGGCAGGCAAAATGACCGAAAACCACAGGGGGACCAAGGCAAAATGACCGAAAACCACAGGGGGACCAAGGCAAAATGACCAAAACCACAGGGGGCCAGGGCAAAATGACCGAAAACCACAGGGGACCAAGGCAAAAATGACCGAAAACCACAGGGCCAGGGCAAAATGACCAAACCACAGGGGGCAGGCAAAATGACCGAAAACCACAGGGGCCAGGGCAAAATGACCGAAAACCACAGGGGGCCAGGCAAAATGACCGAAACCACAGGGGGACCAAGGCAAAATGACCGAAAACCACAGGGGGCAGGGCAAAATGACCGAAACCACAGGGGCCAGGGCAAAATGACCGAAAACCACAGGGGCCAGGGCAAAATGACCGAAAACCACAGGGGGCCAGGCAAAATGACCGAAAACCACAGGGGGCCAGGGCAAATGACCGAAAACCACAGGGGGCCAGGGCAAAATGACCGAAAACCACAGGGGGCCAGGCAAAATGACCGAAAACCACAGGGGCCAGGGCAAAATGACCGAAACCACAGGGGGCCAGGGCAAAAATGACCGAAAACCACAGGGGGACCAAGGCAATCGAGAATTTTTTTTTTCGAAAACGTCCTTCTCAAACTTTTTTTTGCCTTTTTCATCATTTTTAGGGCCTGAGACATACTTTCCCTTAAAAACGCACTTTTGAGCAACCCCAAATAGTGTACTCCTGCCAACATTCTTGCAACTTTTGTCGCAATAAGACAAAAAAATTTAACGAATAACTAATTTGCTAGAATGCATTAGGGTTGCCAAATGCCCAAGTTAACCAAAATTTGGATGTCAGGTTTGGGCCAATTTTGGCCATACTCGCCAACCTTGGCAAATTCATATAAAAATTGCAAAGTTGATCTACCAAAAATACACGTTTGGAAGTATGGTTAGGTCCAATAATGAGTTTTTCAGACTTTTCAGTGTTTTTTTGTTAATTTTTTGGTCATTGGGTCTTTTTATCGCTCATCTTCCTTGCATTTACAGGCCAGCCTCGATATTAAAACAGCAGTCAAGTTCAATCTTATTCGCCAGTCTGGCTCGAAAATCGCAAGAATTCCCATTCCGATCGTATTTGTATACCGTATTTACTCTAATTATACCCCACCCCCAGGGGCTGCATCTCAGAGCATAGTCCATATTTTACAAAGCTGTTTTTTACGTTTTCTTAGCTCCTACGAGCTTTACCGATTCTGCTTTTTAGATTTTGATTCCCAAACCCCCCAAAATCTTGAGATCGACCCAAATTTTTTCCGATTTCCGAGAGGTTGAAAAATTGTACCCCATGGGGTATAATTAGAGTAAATCCGGTACGTCAAAAGTTTTACTGCTAAGACCTGCGGCTCTCAATGTAAAAGCATATAATTTTCGATAAAACGTTAGTCTCTTTGTCAAACTTTTAACAGAATTTTTGGTGAAAAAAGTTCTTGTGCTCATCAGAATTGCTCTCTGATGAGCTTAATTGCTCAGAATCTCACTACCGAACATCCTAAACCATTCTAAATCACCCAAAATCACTCTGAAAACTGGTTTAGGGTGGCTAAATACTGACTTATAGTGGTTTTGGGTGGTTTGGAACAAGGCTACAAAACCAGCTACTGATCAATTGTATATTACTTTGAAAATTTTGAAAAATCAAACGGATTCACTCATTTTTATCTAAGGCGTGACCACGCGGAATTTGGACGAAGTTTTTCGTTGCGCGTATTCTTGTAAAGCGTGCCCGAGTTCCCTGTGGATTTGGCTCCCCTCCTCTGAAGGCCAAATAAAATTAGAAGAATGAATGGCCCATGGATCAGGTGTGTGGCTATCGAGGTGGTTTTAGAACTTTGGAGTGCCAGATATATTACTTTTTGTGGCCTTCAGAGCTGGGGAGCCAGATCCACAAGGAATTTGGGCACGCCCTACTGGAATAAGCCATAAAAAAATTTACCGGAGTTTCTCCAGGCCGCAGTCGGGGTGCTTTCCTTGTGAATTTTTCAAACAATATAAACTCGATTAATAGAAATTTTTTGTTCCGCGTATTCTTGTAAAGCGTGTCCGAATTCCCTGTGAGTGTGCGACTTCCCTTTCTCTGTGCAAGTCCCCTGGCCCATGGTCAGTTATGAAAAACGATGATAAAGGTATCGAAGTAGTTTTAGAACTTCGGACTGCCAGTTCTACTACTTTTTGTGACTTTCAGGGCTGGGCAGCCAGATCCTGAAGGAATTCGGGTGCGCACTACAAGAAAAATTTTCACCAAAGTTCTCCCAGGCACAGTCAGGGCACCTTGCCTTCCTTGTGAATTTTTTGAGCAATACAGCCGACGCTCTCCATAAGATGCACCCCACCGATACGATTATAATTTTTCTTTTACTTCTCAAAACTTTAAACTCCATACCCCATACATCCAATGGAATTTCGAGTTGGCTGGAGCCAGCTGCATTCTCAGCTTCACACGTCCAAATCCCATCATCTTCTCCAGCAGCTTTTGTAATTTCAATTCCCTGTCCTTGGTCCAGAATGCGGTAGTTTGGCTGGGGTGCTAATTCTATGCCATTTCTATACCATCGGATTGTGGGCAGTGGATTACCGGAGGCTGGACACCAGAGAGTGATTGGATGGCCTTCCACTACGTGTGACTCTCCCTCATTCCTGGATCCATCAATTAGTGGTTTGGCTAAAAAGTTATTTTGTAGTCAAAATTTATTGCCTGAATTAGGCCGAATATGCAACTTCTTATTTTTCAGGCATCTACTAAGGCCTGCCGTATTATCTCCAGCAAAAACGCCGTCTCTAAAGGAAGTCCCCCCTCCCCATTTTCCCTAACTTCAGTGGTCAACAACTTTCGTTTTTCGCAAGTTTGAGCTCTGTGAAAGCTTCCTGGCAGGGTTTCAAACACCTAGACTCTACTGAACAATGGCTACCGCTTTTT
Organism: Ditylenchus weischeri; assembly: GCA_029231635.1. Taxonomy (NCBI): domain Eukaryota; kingdom Metazoa; phylum Nematoda; class Chromadorea; order Rhabditida; family Anguinidae; genus Ditylenchus; species Ditylenchus weischeri. The sequence goes on along the minus strand of JAMRYI010000385.1, from coordinate 78,883 downwards.
CGGTCTCCACTGATGTTTTTAGGATTGTAGTTAGGTGTGGGGTGAGCAATATTTTCCAAAATAAAAGAAAGATTGTTTGTAATTCAGGGCTTCGATCTGTACTTATTTATAAGATTTGCACTTATTTTGGGACCTCAAATCTTGACTTGTAGCAAAAAAAATGGCACTTTTATAGTTCCCCTCCCCATACTCGGATTTTTTGAAAAGAACCCGAACTCATTTTTTTGCTCTAAACGATAAAAGATGGATTTGTGAACACTTTTTGATAAAAAAATTGGATTTTGTCAAAATATTTTGCCTCCCGCCCCTCAGCAGTAGATGGTCATTTTAAGGTATTTTCAAAATTTGAGTTGGTCACCCTGCCCTGCGACCCTTCAGAGCCTACATACCTTGGACACAAATCGCTCGAAAGCGACTCTGGATGCATAAGAACATATGCATACCAGAGTTTTTATATGCGCTAGACTCCAGAAAGTAAACTGTTCAAAATCTATCATTTTAACCTTCATTCAATTCGAAAAATGCAAAAATTTGGTGAAAAGTACCCTAAAATGACCATCTACTGCTGAGGGGCGGGAGGCAAAATTTTTTGACAAAGTTCAAATTTTTTAATCAGAAAGTGTTCAGAAACCCTTCTTTTATCGTGTAGAGCAGAAAATATGAGTTCGGGAAGTGATTTTGGGTCATTTTTAAGATGCTGGAACCACTCTTGAAACTGCTCGTCAGACCACTGAATGCGATCGTAAACATCTTTCTGCTTTGAAGCTTCTTAATTCATCCACGCACGATCTCTAAATTTATGATACATAAATACTGATCCATGGCTAAATAAGAGGTGTGGTCTGTTCTAAACAAGCACCACATATTAATCAGAAATGTACTTATTTTCGTCTTGTGTACTTATTTTTCAAATCCGTTGAATAATTGTCCGAATTTTTAAAAAAGCTTCCTTTTCAATCTTTTTTGCCTATTTTAAGTGCTTATGGCTTGCTAATCTCTAATTTTCGCCTTTGACGTTATACCTCAGCCCAGAATGAAAAACGTATACAAGACCGATTTCACTGAAGAGCTCAAAGGATCATTCAATATGAATACCACGAAAACTAACTTCATGCAGTCATTAAAACTAGCAAAGCAGGTGGCTCCTCAAATCGCAGACAAAAAAGCTTTTCAATGAAGTCACAGATGTAAGCCAAATGCTGCGCCAAATCCCAAAACAAATTTCTGGGCTTTGCACGGATTTTTATTAAAGTTACAGCTTTGAATCCTGGTGGTAACAAATATTATTTGTTCTTGAATAGTTGTCACAAACAAGTTTTTGTATTAAAAAAATAAGCCCTAGGGCTTAACACCTGGGTAACCGATTCCAGAAATTCACCTCCAGAATCCGAAATTTTGGATTTGGCAGAAAGTGATTGAAGAATGTTTGACGTTGGAAAATGTCCTTATTTTTTGACTCAAAATTTGATTTTTTCGAAAATGTACTTATTTTCAAAATTTTGAGATCGAAGCCCTGATGTAATTGCTTTCACAGAGCAGAAATTCTATAAAATACAGGTGGGCCAATTTTTTTGCACCTTTTGCTTTGACCATAATTTTTTTCTGGGTCGAATTATAAATTTCTGGAAATGCAACATGGATGTCAATAGCGTCAAAATAGCAAAATTCGGTCTTTTTTTATTTTTACCGTATTACCTCTAATAGCTCCCCCTGCTCTAATAACTGCCCCCCCTCGACTTTGAGGACCTATATCTCAGCCAGAGTCAATTTTTTGCAAAGCTGTTTATTGCGTTTTCTTAACTCCCACGAGCTCTACCGATTCCGCTTTTTTTGATTTTAAATTTTCACCCAAAAGTCTCGAGATTGACTTCAAATGTTTCCGATTTTCGGGCATCCGAAAAATAACTCCCCCGGGGGAGCTATTAGAGGTAATACGGTAAATTTTAGTCAAAAAGCGTCAAAATGACAGTCAAAAATTTTGACTCAAAAAAGCCAAATTTCGCATTCTAATTGAAAAATTTTGGCGGCAATTTGATTTTTATAGTCCGAAAATAAGTTCAACTGGTCAGAATTCCGCCTTATAGTGGCCAAAAGCCCCTTGAATTTTCTGCCTTAAAATATACCTCAATTTTATCTAGAAAGTCATAAGTCTATGATAAACGTATATAAAATATATTTTATCCAGTAAATAAGAGCGAAAAGAAGTATAAGTGACAATAAAAATAAAAGGGATTTTTTGTTTTGCAAATATCCATGAATCTCTGAGTAGTAGAGAAGTATGGAAATAGCATATTTTCGTAAAAAGTTTACCCCGGAAAAAACCAATTTTATGGGCTCAGGGGCGGAATTCTGACCAGTTGAACTTATTTTCGGACCATAAAAACCAAATTGCCGCCAAAATTTTTTAATTAGAATTAGGGTTGTGAAATGGTCAAATGATCGGTCATTTGACCACCACAGAAATTTCGGTCAAAGGCTATTAGCATTTTCAACTTCGATAATTTTGAATTTTTCATCTTGAAACAATAACTTGTTACTTTTCGCCGTTTTTTTTTGAATCAAAATTTTCAATAAGTCATTTTTTTCTTGTGCAAATACTTTTCCTTACAAATTTTCCAAATTCAGATGTTTTTGAAGTTTTGACGTTGGGGAGTTGACTGTATAGCGAGAGTTAACTGTATAGTGAGAGCCAACTGTCAAATATAAAGAAAAATCATTTTCACCCAAAATTTACTTGACAGTTAAAAAATATTGGCTCAAATTGAAAAGACCCGTCAAAATAATTAAATCTCCCAAAATTTAAATTTGACGGGAGAAATAATAAATTTGACGGGAGATTTAATTATTTTGACGGGTCTTTTCACCTACAGCCAAAAATATTAAATGACTGGTTCGAAAACCATCACCCAACCCTACTTTTTTGCAGAACTTGTCGATAGTACAGGGTGGCGCGATTTTGTCTCCCAAGTTGTTTTCGGCCGTAACTTTTTAAATTCGCGGTATTTTGCCGAGATTTTTTTTATTCGAAAGACGAGACGTTCGGAAAGCTAATGACATCAAACTTGCTCATAACACTTTATTGATAACACCCAGAAATGGACAAAAGAAGACAATGAATAATTATTAACAAACAAATTATTCAGTATTCATCATCATATTGCTGCTCAACGCTTCTTCCATTCACTGCAAGGCATCGCTCGAGTCGGTTTCTTAGTCATCGATTGCTCTGTTGATCATCTCCTGCGGCAGCTGTAAGAAATTGACCACGTTTTTCCCAGCCTCCATGAATCATTCGACCGCTTAGTCTTTTTCTTCCGCAGTATACGACGTAGCTAAAAAAATTATTAGCCTAAAACAAAAACATCTTTTTCACAATTTCGAAAACAAGATTTATGAACAAGTTTGATGTCATTAGCTTTCCTAACGTCTCATCTTTCGAATAAAAAAAAATCTCGGCAAAATACCGCGAATTTAAAAAGTTACGGCCAAAAACAACTTGGGAGACAAAATTGCGCCACCCTTTATTAAGCAGGGTTGAGAGTAATTAGCAAATAATTACTCGAAAAGTATTTCTGCAGCTATATTCACAACCCCAGTAGATTCTCGTTGTTTGGGTAAATTTATTAAATGACCGGTCATTTCACAACCCTAATTAGAATGCAAAATTTGGCTTTTTGAGTCAAAATTGGCACAGTCAAAAAGAGTCAAAAAATGTTACGTTTTGTGACTAAACCGTCAAAATTTAAAAATAAAAAAGCGCCAAAAGTTTTGACCGAATTTTGCTATTTTGACGCTTTTGACATCCGTGAAACGCAGTTCGACTCGAAATCGAAAAGCAATTTAATTGGATTTAAGCAATTCAATTGTACCACTCTCATTGGTTTCAAAGCCGTCGAGTTAACTGTGTAACAACCCTAGTTTTGTGTCTTCGGCATTTTTCTAAAACGCGAAAAAAACGCCATGACTTATGGAACAACCCAATATTTAAGGTAATCAGTAATTTACTGGGCGAAATCAGTATTTTACAATGTGTTTTCAGCTACACCCTTAAGAGAAAAGGGCGGAACCGAAGTTGGCGTCAAAATTAAGACTTTTTCGCTGGGAAATTTCAGTTTCTAAGGGCAAATACATGTATGAAAAGCCAGAAAATAATTAAAGAACCGGGACATTTCAGTTAAATCCTTTATTAATTGCTTTTGTGAAATTTGACTATTTTTTTATTAAGTCGGCGTAAAAATCTTTATTATTAGTAAGTGATCACAGCAAGTTATTGTTTGACACACAACACAGGCGTTAGAAATACCGTAATTATTCTAATAGAAAGCCCGTTTCTAATAGTAACCACCCCCTCCCCCCTCTATTTTTTGACTAAGATTTTGGCCCTATTCCACAATGGGTACCATTTTTTATTCAAAACAAATGCAACACATCATTCATATATCTTTCTAATTTGTTCGAAAACCTTTTTGAGATAATTCCATTTTTTCGCTCGACAATTTTGACGGAAAACTGCTTCACTGATGTAAGATGCCAGCAATTTATCGCTTGTTCCATAGAGCCGCTTTACTTTGTGTTTCATATGCGCCCAGAAGCCTTCGGGTTTATTGGTATGAACAATAAATGGTGAAAAACAATAGGGGGGACCAAGGCAAAAATGGTACCCATTGTGGAATAGGGTCAAAATTTCAGAGTTAGGGTTATTTTTGATTGACAATTTCAAGATTTTTAGAGGATTGAAAAATAGTAACCCCGGGGTTTCTACTACAATAATTACGGTAATAGTAATATCACACACAAACACACGAATCTAAGGCAAACAAAATCAATTAATTTAACAAATAAAACCTATTATGGTGAGTCAAGCTAGTCACAGAGATCTAAAAAGTCGATTTTTTGACAAAATTAAAAAATGAGAGAAATTAGCAGATAAAATAGGCAATACTTTTTTCGACCCTAGTATAGAAAACCGAACCCCCCAAAACTTATTAGTCACAACTTCCATACACTGGCCTACCCCTAAGCCTAAGGGCTAAGCCTAAACTTGTTGTTCCAAAGGGTAGTTACAACGATTTTTAGAAGGTCTGATTGGGGGTATTCTATACTAGCGCCCTTTTTTCAAATTTTTTCAATGATTCCAAATTCTTTCTTAGGTTTTACACATTTTTAGGTACAGTCGACTCTCGATATGGCCTCACTTCAAAAAGTTCGCTCTTGCCATGGGTCGGACATTTTTCTAGCCCAGGTTTTTTCCAATTCTCATTGGCTGGTGAATTCTGAAAAATTGCGAAGATTTCGATTTTACCAATCGTTTTTGAAAAAGCAACAGTTGGCCGAAAAAAGGCATAATATGATTTGGCTTGCGAAAAAGATTATTTATTATTATATTTTTGTGCAAAAAGTTATTGGTATTGACAAATGTAAAAATTTTTTTGCCTTAGTCCTCCAAGCTGACCATAGTCGTGTGCGAACTTTTTGCGGTGTTGTTATATCCGATTTCGACTTTTTGATTTAAAAAAAAACCACTCCTAAAAATATTGCCCAACAAAGACCAAACATAAACCTTTCTTACTGGCCTAAACATCCCGGCAGGAAATTGTTATCCCGTAACCTCCCGAAAATTGTGTTTTGACTGCTTTCTCAGACGTTTCAAGCTGTGAAACGTATGAAAAATGGGTGGCGGAAAGACATTTCCCGAAGAAAATACTCTTATCACAAAGAATCCGTACACCACACCAACTTAGAGCAAAAACAATCGCCTTCCTCTGGAATCAGATGCCATTGCTGCAATGCATTCTTCATTCGAACCGGATCCTTGCAAATTTCGTGAAGCCGTATCAAATTGAGAGCCATATCGAACTGAAAAAAAAATGCAAGAGCAAGATAAAATACGACCACACACCCAGAGGTGGCCCGGCCCGGGCCTGGCCAAGCCATATCCCCAACGGGCTGGGCCGGGCCAGGCTGAAAAATGTCCGGGCCGGGCTTGGGCCCGAAGCCCGATAATAATTGACAGTTGACTGTATTACGAGAAATGACTGTATCACGAGAGTTGAAAGTATTTTTGACTGAGAAGTGACTGTATTGGGAGGGTTGACTGTATTGGGAGGGTTGACTGTATTGTTGACTGAAAGTTGACCCTTCAAACCTTCACGGTGGACTCTTCGATTAGTCCTTTTGTGGGGATTGCTCTTTTGATAGCTATCGCTTTTGATCGCTTTTGATTAATGTTTGTTTTGTGGTTATCAATAAAGAGTGATTGATCCCATATATTGTAATTGTCTCAATTTTGTAAAAGTTTCGGGGGCAATTACTGAAAGTTTAATCAAAAATTTTAAGCCGGGCTTCGGGCTTAAGCCCGGCCCGGCCCGGCCCGGGCCGTAGCTCAAACTGAGCGGGCCGGGCCATATTTCCACGGGCCGGGCTGGGCCGGGCCGTGAATTTTTGGGCCCGTGTCCACCCCTGCACACACCACAACATTAAAAAAAATAATGATTTTTTGGTCAAAAAGTCGATTTTTTCGAGAGAAAAAAATTCTGCAAATGCCTTTCCGCCACCTACGTTTCAGTGTCTAAAGCGTTTTAAAAAGTGGTTAAAATACGATTTTGGGAGATTACCGGAAAACGAACTTTAGCCAAAATCCCAAGCAAAAATTGTTGCGTTGAGAACTTTTTGAATGAGTAAAACGGCTACTCTTTCCTGTAATATAGTTTTCAAGCCCCTACAACAGAAGAATTAGAATAGACAAAAAGCGAAGAATACAAATCGTCCATTGCAAAATGGTGCCTTCTTCTCCTTCTCTTCAACAATGTCTTGAGGTTGGCTCTTAGGTTATTCACATGTTTTCTGGCTTTAAGTGTGCTCACAAACCCTTGACCAGGTCCAGAATACTGCACTTCAGTGCTAAAGTACCTGTTTCCCAGTGGTTTCATCAGTCTGGTCTCAGCAACATCTCTGTGCACCAGCCCTGATGGAGCACTATACACCCTATATCTTCTGTTAGGCACCACAGGACTTGAGTTTAGTGTTAGGTGATCGTAAATCCTGTGACCATTGACTGGGTAGACCAGTCCAGTTGGAGATATAGGCGGCTGTAAAGTGGGTATTAGTGGGTCGAACTCCACGGAAAAGTCTGCGTAAGTGGGCTGGACTGGGAAATTCTCAAGACTTTTCCGTGCTTGAGGGGTAATAAAATTTCTTGGGGTGGCAGTGGTCCTCTTGTGGACTTTTTTTGAGACCGATGAGCGGTCTTCGAGGTCTGTACTAGTGGATTTTCGCCGACCAAAATGGTTTTCGCGCCGTCTGGTGGCCTGACTTTCGTAGATATGCCGTCGGCGGTCGTAGTCTTTTTTGTACTCAACCATGTGCCTATGCTCTAATTGTCGACAAAACTCAGAAGCCATGTGCGTACATAGGATCTCCACATGGAACTTGACGTGGGACTGGCCGGCTCGGTTGGACGCAACACATTTGTAATGGCCGGCATCGGAGATGGAGCTGCTGGTCAGTTGCAATCGACGTCCTTCGTTGGTGATCTGAAATCGGGAACGATGGTAAAAATTTTGATTTTTTTTTTGAATCCTTATCCAATTTTTCAAATTCGCGCCTTATTTTGGCGTTCTGTTTTTTCGTGATTTTTTGCAGTTTAAGAGGGCATAGGGGCATTTAGTAACTTTTGGGTAAAATTAGCCAAAATTACTAAACGCCTTATCATAACGCCAAAGATTTGAAATTCAAAAATTCATTCTTAATTGGAACTGATGGTACGTCCGGCCAATGGATCAACAAAAAAAGCTGGTTTGTGAAACTTCTGCCGGATGAGGCATAGAACTACTAATGTTTGTGAGTCTTACAATTCGTTCTTCAAGCGGTTCGTTACTTCTTATAAATTTTTCTTGAAACGCCAATTATTGGTGCTCTGCGTCGTCCAGTCTTCTTTTTTCAATTTCTGTGGAATCTGCAATACCAGCAATCCGTTCGCATCATCCAGCTGATATTTTTCATCGCTGTTAAAATGGTTAAACATGGTTTAGGAAAACACCGCTAATGCCATGCATGATACTAAAAGATGAGAGAAGTCAAAATTAGAGCTCAGTGTAGGTCGATGATAGAAGAATATATTGACTGGTACCTCGCGGCGACAACGTAAACACTTTGCTATGAGAAACAGACATATGGATTATAGGCTTCTAAGTTGTAAACTGGGCGATACGGCGATGCTCAGTGCTAAGGGTACATACCAGTGCCACTTAAGATCATTACATTCACAATCTTGCCAAATCTTCCCATTAAGATTCAGCCATTGATTGAAATCCCTGTTCTAAAATTGTGAACGGCTCGCATCAATTTAAAAAAAAATTACAGTAGAACTATCAAAAGAATCTTAGCCAGGAGTTGCGAAATCTAAGACACAAAAGTATCCTTATAGATTTGTGACTTATACCACTACAATAGAAAACAACTTTAGAAAATAGGGAGAGCAAAAAGGTACAAGTAAACAGACCCGACCGTGCAAAAATTAAGAATGAATTTTTGAATTTAAAATCCTTGGCGTTATGATATGAAGTTTAGTAATTTTGCATAATTTTACCCAAAAGTTACTAAATGCCCCTATGCCGTCTTAAACTACAAAAAAATCCTTACATATTAGGTTGTCCAATAAGTTTTGAGAAAAAGTACGTGGATTCGCTTTAATTTTCAAAGTGCATCATTTGGCACATTTGACAATGATGTCTCTACGTGTCATATACCATTTTGTAGCCCGTTCTCTCCTCTTTTGAATGTCGTATTATTCGGCTCTTTGTTATAAAAAAATTGGACCAAAAATAAAAAAAACAAATAATTTCTCAAGTTTGGTAAATTTATGCACATTTTTTGTTTTCCTATTTTTGATCCTATTTTTTAATAGCAAAGAATTGTTCAATATCACATTTTAAAGAACAGAGAATGGGCTACAAAATGGTATATGACACGTAGAGACATCATTGTCAAATGTGCGAAATGATGCACTTTGAAAATTAAAGCGAATCCACGTGCTTTTTCTCGAAACTTATTGGACGACCTATTATTATTATACTCTGGCCTACCCTTCGCATAAGACTTCGCCTAAGAAAAAAAGAAAGACTTTTGTCGCAAGAACATTTAAAAACAGAACGCCAAGAAAAGGCGCGAAATTTCAAAAATCGAAAAAAGGGCCAAAGCTCTGATGCCAAAAAAACATATAAAAATTCATTAAAATTTCAGAATTTACCTCATAATTGAGTGAGTCAGTTGGCTCCAGTGGTCTCCCATCCTTAGTCCAGGTTACACGAAGTTCACTGTCCACTTCTACATCTTCATTCTTGACTGGACACACCAAAGTCAACAAATCGCCTTCTCTTTTGGTCAGCTTCTGTGGTTCAGTGGTTTCCATTTGTGGAGGTTCTAAATTACAAAAGATTAAAAAATTGATGATTAGTAAAGCTATTTCCCACCCAAAACTTCGACCGTGAACAGCTCAGAGGTTTTACCTCCCTTGTTCTGCACCTCGCAGGTATATTTTCCTTGGTCGGATGCTTCGATCTTGTTGATACCAAAGGATTGATTGCTCTAAAAAGAAAGGCTTTTGTAAAAAAGCTGGATGTGCACCAGAGCTGGGACCGATTTTTTTTTCAAATCAGTACCAGAAATCAGGAGGCCGAAAAAGTTAGAAAACCAGAAATCGGTCCCAGTCCTGATGTGCACCACCGAAAATATACGGTAAAAACTGAAGTGAAAGTCACAAAAGAGCTATGCCTCGAGTAGTTATCTAACCCAAGAGGAAATTTCACGGACACCCGCTGCTGTAGCATTGAGCTGCAAACACTGTTTGCCTACAATTTTCTTTGTTATCACTTGTTCCTAATAGGCTGCCCAACCGACCTCCTCACCCAAGTAAAATAGTATCTGTGGTCTGCTGGTGGTAGAAAATCGCGACGAAAATATTTTCATAGGGTAGACTCCCGACTTTACCCAAGCTTTTATTTCTTTTGTAAAAAATTGCCTGATGCAGTGAGTATTTGTCTTCCTCACTGTTCTCTACATCGATCACCACCCCATCCCTAGTCCACAGAATAGTTGGCTGGGGAATACCGGAAGCTGGACACTCCAAAAATATTTCACGCCCGAAAATAGCCAGTGGATTGCTGATTAAATTGGACTTGTCGATGGTTGGCGGCACCAGGACTTTCAGTATTAAATCAATGTCTGTGGAGCCGGCTACGTTGGTCGCCTTGCAGGTGTACTTGCCTCCATCATGCAGTGTCGTCTTCACAATGCTCACTTTCTAAACCGGTAAATTGAGCGGGGAAAGTACACACAAATTGAGAAAATTGACCTTAGACTCCTCAGAAATTCGAACATTGTCAGAGCTGTAAATGGGATTCACACCTCGTAGCCATTCAATTTCGGGCAAAGGAACTGCTTCTACAGGACAACTGATGGTCACAGAGTTGCCTTAATAACTTTTCAATTAGTTGCGAACTTTGACACAAGGACAAAAGAGATATGGAGTAATTGATTATATACACACACTCACTCACCTTCCACCACCTCGAATATTCGCTGACCTTCGGCACCGAACTTTGGAGGGGCTGAAATGTATTATTAGAAAAGTCGGCACTACTGGAGAATCCGTTCCCATTTTTTTCCTTGGTCCCCTGGTTGTTTTTCAACAAATATGCCTTGGTCCCCTTGTTGATTTTTTTGTAGTTTTTTCAAGGCAAAAAATGGGAACGGATTCTCCAGTAAAACCGAAAAGTCCGAAGTTTATTAAAAATTGAAAGAAATAAAAAGAAGGCCCATAGAAAGACTAACCCAAAACTTCAAGTTGGTAGTCGGTGTTGAGAGAGCCCACTTCGTTTTTGGCAAAGCAGGTGTATCGACCAGCATCAGATACAGAGATCCGATGAATTTTGAGATTGTTCTGACCTTCTTTAACCATATTGAGATCGTATGCTAGTACTTGCCCTTCTTTCATCCTAAAATTAGTGTTTTAACAGAAAGTTTGAACGGGGTTGTAAAACGGCCAGTAGCCTGATTTCAGATTCCAAAAGGTTTCGGTTTACCATGTTTCTTTTTGATGAACATTTTTGGCGAAAATTCTCCAAAAATGGTATTGCTCGTTAAGAATCCCAGAGTTGGAGTATTTTGTATCGTAAACACCCCTTCCTCCGACTACTGGCTCGAAGTCTCCAACTTCGAGCCAGTAGAAACATTATAGAAAAAATATTAGTCCATTATAATGCGCCACATATAACTTTTTGAGAAAGTTAACGTGGGTTACGAGAGAGACAGGGATTTTGAAAAAAAAAATGGAAAAAGGCAAAATGGGGCCCAAAAGTGACTCACGTTTCTGCCCGAAAAAGCTCAATTTGGGTTAGAGGAATATACAGGGTGGCCCAAGAAATTCCCCTGATTTGAAAATCTCATATCTTTTTGTAGGAGCCACATTTTAAAATTCTGTTTTTACAGATAGTCTTAGAATCCTGTAGGATTTATCACTTTGCTAAATTCACGAAAAAAAATTTTTCGACCAAATTTGCCTTGGTCCTCCTTGTTGTCCAGAAAATAGTCCGAAAAGTGTAAAAATCGGTATTTTCTGGACAACGAGGGGGACCAAGGCAAATTTGGTCAAAAAAAAATATTTCGTGAATTTAGCAAAATAATGAATCCTACATGATTCTAAGACTATCTGTAGAAACAGAATTTTAAAATGTGGCTCCTACAAAAAGATATGAGCTTTTCAAATCAGGGGAATTTCTGGGGCCACCCTTTACTCTTTGGACACTTCTTGGCAAAAACATGAGCCACTTCCTTGCCGCGTTTCTGCCTTTTTCTCTCGAACCTGCTATTCTCGCTTTGTTTAAACAATTTTTTTAGCAGAATTATATTTTAGAAGTCTTGATCAGTGTTTCCGAATGGAACACTTAACATTTTGCATTTAACACTTAACACATATTTTTTTTCATAGATTTTGTTTTCTTATCTCAGATTTTTTACACCGTTTTGTAGCTGAGATTTTTCTCTATCCACTAAGTGGTCAAACGCCTTAGTTAAAAATAATTTTTGACCGAATCACACCAAGTGTAAAAATTAAAAAATAAATTCTCCTTAAAAATTATTTTTAACTGGTGTGTTTGACCACTGAATCGACAGAGAAAAATCTCAGCTACAAAACAGTGTAAAAAATCTGAGATAAGAAAACAAAATCTACATATAGTATTTTTGTCGGCATGTCACGCTTTTTTTTTCGTGCCACGCTTTTTAACCCACTTCCCGATTGTATTATATTTTGTTCTCATCATATCTAAGGGTAAATTGGGGTCGCTGAGAACGCTAATGCTATCAGAATTGACATGTGATGCTTAAAATTTTGAGTTTTGCCAGAAAAGTGGGAAAAACCAGGTATGCTCAAGGGGGTCTTCGAACCTGTGACCCCAATTTTTTTTTCATTTTTAGTTTATTTTGGCGCCTGTTAAGGCGCCTGTTCGGCTTGTATACAGTAGCGGACAAAAATAATGTAACACCTGTACAAAAATCTAAGTTTTGGTAAAGTTCTAGTATCTCCTGGCAAAATTTTGTCCGGCAAAAACATTTTAAGTGTATTTTTAAGCAAGGAACATGATTCTGCAAAAAAAATTCATTCTTGAGGGCACAATTTCATTCTACAGCCACTTTTTCACGACTAGTCCATTTTTGGGCCGGACAAAAGTAATGTAACACCTTTGATTATCCCGTAAAAGAGAAAATGTGAAGCAACAAATAATTGAAATCGCTTTATTCAACACTAATATTTCGTCGCAAACCCTTTGGACGCAACAACAGCAGCACAACGAGCAGGCATGGAGTCAACCAATTTCATTAAAACATCCAAACTGATTTTCTTCCATTCTGCACAAAGAGCCTTGAACAAGTCACTTGTCTTCGAGTAGGTGCGTGTGCGAATTTGCCGATCCAGATGCTCCCACAGGTGCTCGATAGGATTTAAGTCCGACTCTGCGACGGCCACTTGAGAACCTCCACGTTATTGTCGATGAACCACTTCTTCAGGAGCTTGGAGGCGTGCTTCGGGTCATTATCCTGCATGAAGATCCAATCGTTTGAGAGGCAAGTAATGGCGTGCTCAATCATGTTGTCGTCCAGAATGCCCTTGTACATCTCAGCGTTCATTTTGCCTTCGACTCGAACCAGCGGACCGACACCATCCCTCGAAAAACAGCCTGAAAACATCAACAAAAATGCAAGAGGAAAATTTAAAAACCGAAGAAAATACCCCAAACCATAACTGACCCTCCTCCATGTTTGACAGTGGGAACCTGGTACTTGGATCATTTCTTTTGCCACGCGGACGTCTGAGATAGCGAATGCCGTCGGATGAGAAGAGATTGAACTTTGATTCGTCGCTCCAGAGCACCCTTCCCCAGTCGGCCACTGACCAGTCCTTGTGAGCGTGTGCGAACTTGAGACGTTCCTTCACATTCTTTTTCGAGATCCACGGCTTCTTGGATGGACGAGCAGCAGGAGATCGGCTCTTCTGAAATAAAGCTTGTTCACACTTTTTCCGACAAAATTTGGAGCTTACTTGAGAATTCTTCTGGCTGTGCGCGTGCTTATTCCGAGACCCAGACGTTCATTTGCATGCTTGGTAACATCAGTGGCTGTCTTCAAAGGATCCTTTTGACGATTCGAACTAAGGCTCTATCACTTTTCTCACTTGACTTGCGCGGACGGCCACTACGAGGCATGTTTGCGAAGTTTCCGGTTGATTTGAAGCGCTTGGTGACTCTCGAAACCATTGCATTGCTCACACCAAATAAAGACGCGACCTTCCGAGTTGACATACCACTATCCGATGCTCTTTTGATAGCTTCTCTGGTCTGCACAGGCTGATTCTTCTTGTTTACCATCTTCTAGAGCTAAAACAACTTTTTGTAAAAGGCGACAATAACAAAGAGGTGAGCGAATGTACAAAAATCAAGGGTGTTACATTACTTTTGTCCGGCCCAAAATGGACTAGTCGTGAAAAGTGGCTGTAGAATGAAATTGTGCCCTCAAGAATGAATTTTTTTTTGCAGAATCATGTTCCTTGCTTAAAAATACACTTAAAATGTTTTTGCCGGACAAAATTTTGCCAGGAGATACTAGAACTTTACCAAAACTTAGATTTTTGTACAGGTGTTACATTATTTTTGTCCGCTACTGTATGATAAAAATGTATGTGTTATTTCCGGAAACACTGGTCTTGATCACCCTCCGAGGTTTTGGCTAAATTTGCAACCGAAAAGTGCCTTGCGCTCAAAGATATCACTGACCAAACAACTTCAGGAGTAGGATAACCCAAAACAGGGCAATCTAGCACAATGGAATTGTTGTTGATCACACGAGGGTTCTGATCAATGGTTTGCTCTATGTGTGGTGCTGTTAGAACGATGACAGTGAAGGGCGCCTCTAAAAACAAATAAAATATAGTTTTTTGGTTTTTGATAAGTAAAAATCAAAATGTAACCAATTTCTCCAGCTGAATTCTTGACATTGCACGAGTAAGCACCTCCATCCGACCGTTTTGTCCTCAAAATCATGAGGGTTTCACCGCGAGGCGATAGTATAAAGTTAGTCATGTCAGTGATGGGGCGTCCACCTCGCATCCATCTGCAAATAAACCATTTTATAAAAAGCAAAATCAGGAGTCAATTTTTTAGCCAACTTGATGGTAGGCTCAGGGTAGCCGTCAGCCTTGCACTCCAACTTGGCCCTTTCTCCTTCGACCACCCTCAATTCAGCACTGTGATCTTTCATCCTGGGCTTGATCAGCACTTCCACCACAAAGTCCACCACTGCTGTTCCAGCCTCGTTAGTTGCTTCACAGGTGTATCTATTATTTAAAAATATTGGGTTGGCTGCAAAGTAATGTCGTTTTTTTTTCTAACGCTTACCATGCTGTGGTTGTTTTTTTTATCATAATAGAGCATTATATACGAAAATGAAGCACTGTTTTTCTGCTTCTAATATGTTTTTACAACTTTCTTACACGTAAAGATTTCAACATGGTTTTAGGCCTTTCAAATGAACTGTCAAGTTGATGAAAAAACGCATTTTTTGACACTCAGATGGTCGGCCGGAACGAGGAGCATCGTCGAGGCAAAAATCACCACTTCTGAACTTTGCAAACCAACGCTGAGCTGCCGTTATGTCCATCGAGCCCTCTCCGTACACTTGACAGATTTCCCGAGCCGCTTCAGTCGCTTTTTGACCTTGGTTGAATGCAAAAAGGAGGATGTGTCGAAAATGCGTTTTTTCATCAACTTGACAGTTCATTTGAAAGGCCTAAAACCATGTTGAAATCTTTACGTGTAAGAAAGTTGTAAAAACATATTAGAAGCAGAAAAACAGTGCTTCATTTTCGTATATAATGCTCTATTATGATAAAAAAAACGACCACAGCATGGTAAGCGTTAGAAAAAAACGACATTACTTTCCGGCCAACCCAATATTTACAGGAATAGAAAAAATTATTGCTTCAAAATACCTCCCATTCTCCGCACTGGTCAGATTTTCGAGTAATAGTCGGGTCTTCAAAGGAGGAGTTATGGTAACACCATTCTTGCGCCAAACAATCTCTGGTGCTGGATGGCCTTTTGCCTGCAATGAACTTGCTTTTAGATGGGCAAAAAGTTGAGAGCTAAAAGTCATTTGGGTGTTTGCTGCGATAATACTTTGAAAATTGATGTTCTACAGCTGATAACTTGTTCCATAAATCCTAGAGACAAAAAGTGGGCTTCGGGCAGAATTTTGCCACAGTTTTTCAAAACGGCCAGTAGGTGAATTTTCTCCAAATTTCGTGGTGTAGTGGCAAAGGGTTGAACTGGATCAGGATTTCAAATTTATAGGAATTTTTTTATTTCTGAATTTGGAAGCTGGATTGAATCTGAGTTTCACCAGTAAATTAGATTCCACCAGCAAATTGGTTTTTTTCCAGTAAATAAATTATCTTGATTCTAAATATGTGTTTTTCTTGTTCCAAATTATGATCCAGAAATTGAAATTTTTTTTGGTAAAAGTAAATAATTTGTTGATGAAATTCAGCACGGCGATAATTCCGCGGAATTTCAATTTCTGACTTTTCTACTAGGCAAAAACCAAATTCTGACACCGGATTTGTGTTCAGCATGGTCGATTCCGCATCACCTTTGTCAATTTTTAACTTATTGTCCAATTTCAAATTCCTTTCGGTACATAAAATATTTGAAAAAAAATTAGAGTCTTGAATTTGACTTCGAGTTTAGGATACAGAGGCACCTAGGTATGCAATCGACACTGCTGAATACGAATCCGGTGTCAGAATTTGGTTTTTGCCTAGCAGGAACGTCAAAAATTGAAATTTCGCGGAATTTTCCCTGTGTCTAAAATTCAGTATTTTAATTTAAAAAATTGAAAAAAAAATTACTGGCGAAGTTCAGATTTTTGAGGACACAATTTAGTTACAGCCGCTGACAAAAATTGTCTCAATTTTAATACATACTCCAGTAACATTTTTTTCTGGGGCGTAATCGTTTTTCCGATGAAACTTTTGCCAATAAGATCATTTTGCCAATGGCATCTTTTTGCCAATGAGATTACTTCGCAAATGGTATGTTTTCCCAAATGCTTAGCCGACACTGGATAAGCCGACACCCTGAGTCCGGACATGTCCAATAAAATGAAAATCCAAAAATAAATGCACAAGCTGAATAACATCCTGCTCAATCCGGCGCAGTTCAAGATTCCCGACTGGTCCTTCAATCGACAGAAAGACATCAAGGACGGCAAGAATTTGCAGGTTGGTCACATTTTACTTGATTTGGATTAATTGATTTCTATCTTCATATCCCTTACAGGTCCTGTCCACCAATCTGGAAAGCAAGTACCGTGATGACATTGAGCGAATGAAGAGTATTCGTCTGCACCGAGGCTTGCGTCACTACTGGGATCTTCGCGTTCGTGGACAGCACACCAAGACTACTGGTCGCAAGGGTCGCACTGTTGGAGTTTCCAAGAAAAAGGGCGGTTAAGAAAATTCCAGTGAATTTCATTTCGCTTGTTAAACTATTGTATCACGTAGTCACCTGTTGTTGGTGATCTAAATAAATTTGTTGTTTGAGTTAAGGTGTTGGCTGGGTACTCTAGATTAGTCCTATAGCAGTAGCCATGTAGCTCACTGATAGTGGTGGTTGTTACGGTTGTTCTCGTGTTTGAAGATGTCATCGTGCTAAGGAAGCATGACAAAATTTTTGCCCTGAACAAGTTTTGCCTGCGTTCCGAGTTTAATCAGTGTCTTGATGGTTTAAGTACTCTTCAAGTACCAGGTGCGACTGAGTGCGATCCACATAAATTGGGTACCCTCCAGGTGATCACCATCTTAGATCATCATCTTAGAGTACTCTCTAGGCGAATTAAATTAATTGGCTGCTAGCTTCCATACCCTATAGATGGGTCGATACAGTTTAGGCACCTTCCAAAGGATTAGGGTACTCTCCAAGTGAACTCGGAATATTCTGGATGAATCAGGTACCCTTCAGTAGCTTTGAATTCAGTTTAATGGCATTAAATTTGAATGCCCTTGAGGTTTATTGGAAGCCGAGAATCAAATCAGTATTTGGTCCAGTTGATAAAAATCAAAATGCTTTTAGGCCCAGTTGATAAAAAACGAGGTGCTTTTGGCCCAGTTATGGCAATTTTTTATATTCGAATTTATGAAGTTCGAATCCGCAATAATCCCAGTTGTCAAAGGACAAGAAATGGTACACCCGCAAAATGATCTCATTGGCAAAACGATTACGCCCCTTTTGTTCTAATATTTTTACCAAGCAATCCAGAGCCAATTGACTGCCCTCTGCTACCTTCATTATTCGCTCTCCATCTACAATTGTTGGAGGGACTGAAAACAAGGAGTTGAATGGTTAAAAAAGTTATTACACAAAGTACCCAAAACATTGAGCTGAATATTCTGTCGTGTCTCACCAGCTCTGTTGGTTGCCACACAGCTATACCTACCAGCATCCGATATATTGGTGTTGTGAATGTGCAGAAAGTGTGAACTGCCAGTTGTAGAAGTGTGATGGTCACGTCCATCATCCGTTGGATCTCCGTTGCGACGCCATTCAACCTTAGGCGATGGTATTCCAGCGACTATGCACTCCAACCGCTGCTCTTTGCCCTCCACCACTTTCAGTTGCTCAGCTGGTGTTTTGATGGAAGGAATTTCTGCAATAGAATATTAGGTTCAGATCATAAAAAATGAGTGGGCAAAGAGACGCGCCCAATTTAATTTTTTTCCGCACCGAATACCTTATTTCTTGTTTTATGCAATTTTTCGTCTAAAATTTTAAGCATGCTACCCCGTGATTGAAAGCTTGGGATGTCGGCTACACGATGGCGTGTAAATTTCTTGGTTTGGTTTTGAAAAATGTATTTATTTCAATGAAAACATTTTCGGATAATTTCGGATAAAATTATCCGAAAATATTTTCATTGTAATAGATACATTTTTTTAAACCAAACCAAAAATTTTTAAGAGCAACAAAAAACTTATAAAAGCCACTTCATTATAAGTGTTTGTGCTTAAAAGAGAGCTTAAACGTTAAATTTCAGGGTTCCGGAGAGATAGCCGACATAACTTTGAAAAAATTATCAGAAAATTGGGTTTGAACCCAGACAAACACCAAAAATCCAGTCTAAAATCCACCATCTCCAATTTGGAGATCAAGGACAAAATTTTTTAGAGGCAACCTCAATTGTCTATGTTGGTGCTTAAAAGAAAGCCAAGATGTTATACTTGAGGGTTCCGGTGAGATATCTAACATTAGTATGTTAAACGTGGGAGAAAATTTTGCTTTAACACAAAAGTGGCGACCCAAACACCCACACATGCCAAATATTATTTAGAGATTTGGAAGTTTTTTTAAATGTTGGTTCTCCAGAAATTTTTGTCTCCGTTGTAGAATCGGGCCAGGGGCTTGATCCTACAGTAAATAGAGTCCCGGTGGGGGTGGGGTAGAATTAGAGTTTAGGTGTGTGTGTGTGTGTTGCGTTGAAATTCCACACGAACTTTATTAGCAGAATAGAAAATAGTAAGCAATAGGCGAAAATAAAGAAGAGAGAAGTGATTGAAAAAGTGATCGGCTTGCCCAAGGCCTGCAGAAAAGGGCGGATCAATTGATCCAATACATATACTGATTGGTGAGACTCAAGACTACATAGTTAACTGCACAGCCCCAGATTACAGACTTCCAGTCCAAATTTGAGGTTGGCTTTAATTTCAGCGTCCTGCAGCCGTAAATCACTCCTCATTTATATTTACCTTGAATACGGTATTCCGTTTGAAAGCTCTATGTATGGCTTTATTGTTGACCTTTTCCCCTTATTTTTTTGGTTACTTTTATGATTGGATTCCAATCATTGGAAGAAAAAGTAGAATCGATATGGTTTGCGGTGGAATGAAATAATCAGCATTTCGAAGTATTTACTCTGCCCCTAGATTAAGACCCACAAATTTGAGGGTTGGCTTTGTCATAGGAGTACTGACACAATAACAAAATTGCGTTCATTTAATTGATTGATGTTTTTAGATAATTTCGTGCTTCCTGCTTTGTTCCATCTGCACTTTCGAAGACTGAGAAGAAGATGGCGCTTTTCTCGTTGAAGACGCTTCGCAATATCTGTCTCGTGTGGTTGCTCTGCCTTGCTATTCAGCACTACTTGAATTGGAAGTCGTGAGTTGAAATTTTATCCGTTACTCAAGCACATCTTCTATTCTGACTTCTTCCAGTTATTCGATCGTGGCTAAGGACTTCAAAATGACGACTGCTAAGCTTGCGGGTTATTTTTTGGTAAATTACTCTCTGTTTGTAGCCTATTTTATATTGTTCAGTGGGAGCAAGCGATACGTCCATTCAGACCACTATTGCCAAGCTCGCCAAAAATCTGCGTCGTGACTATGGGGACAAGCTTTCCGACAAAATCAAGTGGTTGCCTCTGTCTGCTGGTGGGTTGAATCTCCGAGTGCTTTTCCTCTACGCGGATTGGACTGAATACATCGCTGTGTTTGCTTCTGCTGGAAAGACCGCGGGGAATTCCGGTTTTGTTATTGCTTTCAAAGTGGCAATTATTATCCGAATCAATTTTAGGTATGCATTGGGTTAACAGCACCTGCACTGTGTTGAGCGGAAATGTCTTGCGTATTCCAGACCTGTCCGATTCTGCTACCACTGGGTTGATCAAGCAGGGTAAAATTCATTGTATTAGTTTTCGAATCTAGTGTTATTATTTTAGGTGAGATCTTCCGTCATGGCCAGTTTGACCGCTCTACCTACGAACTCAGTGAGAATGCAGTCGTCGCGTGCTATGGCAGAGGTTTCATGCCGGCCAGCTCCTTGTGGATTATCAGTGGATCGCTTGCTAATGGAGATCCTTGGCCTGCTATGAAGCTGCTGTATGCTTATTCAAAGATGGCTGCTACCAATATGGCTCTTCCTGTTATTGCTCATTATCGCCAAGTGGAAGATTGGTTCAAGAATGTGGCTAAAGAAAAGTGGACCAAAGCTGAGCTCTAAATCAGAAGTTTTGGAAAAATTATGTTGCACTCCTATTGTTGACGTAAAATAAATATTTGCGCTATTTACTTTTTTTCTTCAGTTCTTTTTTCTGTTATCGTGTGTCGGTCTAGGTGACGTGTGCCCTAGTCAGCTTTTAGGAAACTTTAAAACTGTTACAATCTTACTTGTGTTGTTAGATTCCCTTAAAGTAACATTTTTCTCTCCTTGGGAATCTCAAATGAACAACATTCGAGGGAAAGCACTTTCGTCAAAATAATAATGTGGGCGAAAACGGTATTCAACACTGATTGATTCCGTCCTGTGATGAAATAAAAGTGCGACTAAATTGTGTCCGTATTCGGTGCATTTACCGTATTTCCTGTAATTTCTCCTCCGGGGGAGAAATTTTTCAACTCTCCTCTAGAGGGGGAAGTAATTAGAGGGAGGGGAGTAATTTTCCAATAATACAGTGTCGTAGGCACTACGAGCATTTTTTTTACATTTTCCTATTAGGTAAACTATGTTTAGTGAAATTTTCAGCCATGTAGCTTTTGCATTTCTGGCACAGGACTACCGCGTTTTAAATCTCTCGTTTACTCCTTGAATCAGGCTCTTCCTCAATAGTAGACTTAGGTCTTTCACTTAACTATCTGACTGAGCTATGAGCATCACTGCTATCTGCTGCAAATGTAAACGAATAAACACTAGTGCCAAAGATGAATATAGCACATGTCCCAAAACCCTCTACTCTGGCACTCCATAACACTAGACAATTACAGTGTTAAAGCTTATAGCTCCTACTTTAAGAGCCATTTTAAAAGCAATGGAAATATGCCACCAGCAGCGTTTTTGCTCAAACATACCAAAACTTTCACATCTATTACCTTAGCTAAAAAGCAAATACTCACTACTCTCTAAGATCAACACCCCAAGAAGCCGATAAGAGATGCAGGACCTCAGCAGGGGTCCTAATTTGCCTGATAAATCAGGCTTGGCCTGATTTTTGACCACGCTGCCTGATTTTTTGGTTTGAAAAAAAAATTTTGAATTTTTGGCTTGTTTTTTGGCTTTGGCTTGTTTATGATCTCGTGCCTGATTTTTCGAAATTTTTTACTACAAATGCCTGATTTTTGAAGGTCCATGCCTGATATTTCGAAATTTTGGTTGGGACCCCTGGACCTCAGTCTAATTACTGAAAAACAACACAAAATCAGTTGTGAAGTATTGGACTAGCAGCATCTCCCAGTCCATCTATCTTTTGCTAGTCAGCTAGAAGCCTTAGGTCTGGACGTTTTCGCTTGGGTCAGCCTGCTCGATGCCATTTATATTCACCCGTCTACTATAAGGGTGCAGGGCTAGGTCTTTGACGCTTGAACATCCGCAGTAAATTAGGGTCTAAACAACCTACTCTAATGAACCCAGAAAGTGTTCCAATGAATTCGGTACCTAGCCAGATGACCAGCACTCCTAGAGCATTTATCCACAATGTTATATTATTCTTGAATTTTCGTGGTGCCAAACCTTTCGTGGTTCACAAAACTGATTTTTTCAGTCATATTTTTAATTTTTAGTGCCTCCTACAGGCAAATCGGGGTGGTAGAACACAAAAAAACAAGAATTACAGATGCAACCGCAAGAGATTGGAGAGCGTGCAAGTGGAAGAGATAAGGAATATGTCGATGAGCAAAGAAGATGTCTCTTGTTTGAATGTTTTTTGTGTTCTACGACCCCGATCAGGGTGGCCATAATGCCCTTTTTGAAGGGCAAATGCCCTCTTTTTGAAATTTTCGCCCTTTTTTATTTGACAAAAAGAGGGCAGATAATTGCAAAATCGAGTGAAAATTCTACATGAACGGAATGCTTTACTTGTTGTGCTTGCCACTTTTTGCCAATGGATTTGATAACCAGTCTTTCAATAATTGAATATTTTCAGCATGGCCAAACGAGCGATTTCGACTACTTTTCGTTTTCGACTACTTCCTCTCTAAGAAAGATCTTCTGAAAAAAGCAAAATCCAGCGAGAAATATGAATGGTTTGAATATATATATATATCTATATATATATATATATCTATATATATATCTATATATATATATATATCTCGATTGTTTTGCTCTAGTGAAATAAAAAAAATTCTGAAAGTATAGTTTTTGTGCGATTTTTTGCATGTTGAACTAGATTAAGTGTTGCGTAGTAGAAATATTCATGATGCCCTTTTTTCAAAATTTTTACTTGTAAATGCCCTCTTTTTGTGATCGCATGCCCTCTTTTCCAAAAAATGATATGGCCACCCTGACCCCGATTCGCCTATAGCCTATAGCAAACACTGAAAAATTAAAAAATGACCGAAAAAATCAGTTTTGTGTAAATTAGTCGCCAGATTTCAGCCATTAGTCGCCAAATTTCCCAATTTAAAGGCAAATTTGAATTAGTCGCTAGAATTAAGTAATTTGTCGCTATTTTTCAGTCATTAGTGGCTACATTTCAATTTGATCCAAATCTAATACCAGAAGCATTCTCAATTTTGTCAGAAAAATTTACCGATGACTTGGACGAAAGTGTCAGCTTCTGCCTTGCCCACTTTGTTGGTAGCCATACATGTATATCTGCCTTCATGCTCCAGCTGAACACCGTTAACTCTCAGCACAGTCCCGTTCTTCAAAATTTCAAAAGAGTTTGAGCCGGAAAATATGCGTTGTCCATCCTTGAACCACTCTACTTCTGGCTGAGGAATTCCGTTGGTTTGACAGTGCAGTTGTACGGTTTGATTTAGTATGCTTTCGAGATTGCGGAAGACAGGACCCTGAATTGATGGGGGAACTGAAAAAAAATGTCGATGAGCGGATTATTTTTTGAAGTAATTGGCTTGTAAAAATAACCTAGGACAATGACTGTGAATATGGCTTCATCTTCGCCTGCTTCATTTTGAGCCAAGCAATTATAGGCACCGGAATCGGAAGTTTGCGCTCTCATGATGTGAAGCAATCTGCCACTACCCGACAGCTTAAACAAATTAAACGGTTTACTATTGAGCAAAACTCATGGCTAATAAAAGTTAAAGCATTGGAGAATTGTGATTTTGGAGCAAATTATTTTTCACCGGTACTACCGTAAACACTTTGATTGTCATGGTCCCTCGACTTTGAGCATCTATACTCATTGCAGAATTAAGTTTTGCAAGCCTGTTGTTTGTTTGCATTTTCTTAACTTGGACGAACTCTACCGATTTCGCTTTTTAGCTGCTGGTTGAGCACCTGAAAATCTCGAGATTGACCCAGATATTTCCGATTTTCGAGGAGTTGAAAAATTAGCGAATTTACTGTACCGAATGGGCAAAGAAATTCCCAGCATTTCAAATGCTCATAACTTTTGGTAGACGTCGAATTTCGACAAATGGTTTTTGGCAATAGTACTAGAAAAAATATACATTTTGTTTGGTAGATAATGTCGATTTTCGCTTGGTCCCCCCTATGGTTTGGGTCCTGATCTGTGGGTGCCCTCTGGATGGGCAAGGCCTAAACCATAGGGGACAACAAATCGCATTATACAAACAAATGTATATTTTCTAGGACTATTGCCAGCTCGATGGTCGAAATTCGACGTCTATAAAGTTATATTTCAAACGGGAATTTCTTTGCCACCAACAGTTTTGTATAAAATTTGGTGATAAATTTTGGAGATCTTTTGGGTACTTGGATGTCTCAGAGCTTTTCTCGTTTAGCAAAACTAGAAATTTTGAAATTAAAACACAAAATCTCTCCCAAAAAGTTCTGACAACTTTCCACCACCAGGTGTCGTTTTGTAACTTTATATTATAAAATTACTCTTTTTCTGAAAAAAAAACAATTTAGAATCACGATTAACCTGCAAATTAGTGGAAGATGCTATGGGCACTCCATTTTTGCTCCACTCAAAAACAGTCGACTGGTCATTGGTCACTTCTACGGGGCAAGTCAGTGTCTGAGTATCATTTTCTTGGATTTCCACCGCCTGAATATGATCCAGATGATGCAATAAAATAAATTTTCAGCTGGTCTCACCTTGGTCAGCTCTATCATCACTGGTGCTTCTAAATTTTTTGCTTTATGCTACGAATTTGGGGTATTGTTGAAAAGTGGCCTACTCAACAAAGACACAACTATAGGGTCTTTTTCGGCCCTTCCAGGAACATTTTCAGCAACACAGGAATAACGCCCAGCATGCTTCTCCTCAACTTCTTCTATGTGCAACTGCTGGTTTTCGTTCAACAGGAAGGATCCAGCATCTTCCAGTTTCTTTCCATCCTGTAATTAGTTTTGTGAACAAATATAAAAGAGTGGGTTTGCTTGAGGCTTTAGTATTTTTTTAAAAACATTTCAGACAAACAGGTTATCGAGATTTGAAAACCGAAATTTCCGCTGTATAAGATTCGAGAAAGTGGTCTTCGGGACGGGATTTTTGGCCGAAAAACCATAATACCGTAAATGTTCTAATAGAGCCCCCTTTCTAATAGAGCCCCCCTCTCGACTTCGAGGGTCTGAATCTCGGAGCAAAGTCAATATTTTGCAAAGCTGTTCATTGCATTTTCTTATCTCCCATGAGCTCTACTGATCAGAGTTTGGTTCTACCGGAGAATCCGGTCCCATTTTTGCCTTGGTCCCCCTGTTGTTTTTTTTCAACAATTTTAACAATTGCATAACGCCGATCTACAATTAATTCCAATTACATTCCAAAAAACAACAGGGGGGACCAAGGCAATAAAATGGGACCGGATTCTCCGGTAGATCCCAGAATTTTCATTGATCCGGTTTTTCGCCATTGATCTGATCCGAAGATATCAATGATACCTGGATCAATGATAATAAAGGTGTACATCGTTGGCAAGACTTAAAAATGGATCAGTGATACTGGAGTTTGGATCATTGACAATGAGGTTTATCAATGATAGCAAAGTTATCATCTATTGATCCACAAACTAAAAATTTCTAGTAAGCTCTATTGAGAGGCAAAACCAATTAGATCAAGCAATCAAAAAGAATGGCACTTCATCGGAGGTTCTTGTTCAGGTACACCATCAAATTTTTGGCCACTGATCTGATCCGGCCCCAAATTTTTGGCCACTGATCTGATCCGGCCCCAAATTTTTGGCCACTGATCTGATCCGGCCCCAAATTTTTGGCCACTGATCTGATCCGGCCCCAAATTTTTGGCCACTGATCTGATCCGACTATCAATGATCCAAACTATCATTAATACCGCTATCAGATCTGTGAAATCCGGATCAATGAAAACTCTGCTACTGACTCTGTTTTTTAGATTTTCAAAATTTCCCAAAAATCTCGAGATCGACCCAAAATTTTCACGATTTTCAGAGGGTTGAAAAATAGAGCCCCCGGGTGCTATATTCGAACATTCACGGTATAACATCCAGGAAATTAGAAGCCGCGTGCTTCTATGCGATAAAAAATGGAGAGTCAATGGCTATGTTCAGAGCTGACTATTATTCTGCTGGTCAACACTTCTACAAAATATGCTTGTTTTTCTTCAAATCAGCCATTTCCTGTGTCCTTTTTAGACCGGGTGGGCAAAGAAATGGCTACAGTGAAGAATAGGGTTCCGAAAATCAGCTTGGTCCCCCAAAAATATTTGGCTCGCAAACACGGTAGTTTTTTAACTGAGAATATCGTAACTAATTCAATGGGAAGGACCAAGAAATGAAGTGAAATTGTAATATTATTTCCTAAATCTTTTGAAAATCCAATGAAACTATTTAAAAACGTAAAAAATTGGTTTGAAATCGTTGGCGTTTTGTTTAAATTGAACTGAACACAAAAGTGACTTTTGAAACCCCGTGGTACCGTATTTCCTGTAATTAGTGCCCCCTTTAATTCAAAATCGTGTTTTTGGCATTGTGTTTTTGACCCACTTTTTGATCACTTCTCTCAGGCAAGTTACCAACCATTTTATAGCTCATCTCACTAGCTACTAAATGGGTGGTAACTGCCTAAAGAATCAAAAATGAGTCAAAACATGACGCCAAGAGCACGATTTTGAATCAGGGGGGGGGGCTAATTAGAGGAAATACGGTATTTTAAATGGGAGAAGACCATTTGTTGAGAATTTTTTCGACCAAAAAATCGGGTTTTTCCTTGGTCCCCCTATGGTCCGAGAATTAAATTTTTTCAGAGCATCGTAAAATTTACCTAAAATTGATTTATGAACAATTTTTTTAAATCTTAAGCAAAGTCTTATAACCCTTCTGACTGAGGATAGGATAAGAAAAAAGAAGCAAACCACAACAACCAGTCTTGAGTCTGAATGACTGGAATCTATATGTTGTTAGCTTTTACAATTCTTTAATTGCTTTATATCATCCTTGATACAAATTTTCATTTTTATCCATGTCTTTCAACTAAACCTCTGTGAACGGGCCTCTCTAGGACCCACAGTTAGTCATCCCTCCATAAGGTGCCCCTATATAAACGGGCACCTAAGGTTTGGTCCCTATAGGTGGCCGTTTATAGACTGTATAAAAAAAATAACAGCAGGGGGGCCAAGGGGAAAAATGGACTGAAATCGGCATTAAGGCATATTTTTCTCATAACCTAGTTCATGAGCAATATAAAACTTTTTCAGCAAGAAGAGTTGTCTGCATTCGGTTGCAAAATCCGTGACCAGCCAGGGCGGGTGCACCTGGGCGGGCAAGTGGAAGTTCTTGATGTGGTTCCAAGAGCCTTAATCCGACCCACTCGCATATATTCCCACCCCAAAATGGACATTACTATTGACTGCAAGCTGAAGACTGGGAGTGCATTGACCACCAAAGTGCAGTGGTCCAAGAACAATGTCAATTTGGAGCCTGATTTCGACAAATTGGAGGTTATGGTAAGGCCTCTTGGTGGTCAGACTATAAAGTGTGATTTATCTAATTTTAGCCTAACAACTCATTGGTCATTCGCACAGTCATCGACTCAGACAGAGGTTCTTACAAGTGTCGGTCATGGAATTCACAGGGAAAATCATGGGACGATGTGGACCTAATCATAGAAGGTAAGAATTACCGTATTTCCTCTAATTAGCCCCCTGATTCAAAATCGTGCTCTTGGCGTCATGTTTTTGACCCACTTTTTGATCACTTCTGTCAGACAAGTTACCAACCATTTGTAGCTAGTGAGATGAGCTATAAAATGGTTGGTAACTACCTGAAGAAGTGATCAAAAATGGGCCAAACACAATGCCATAAACACGATTTTGAATCAGAAACTAATAGAGGAAATACGGTAGTCAAAAATAAATTGGAGTGGGGGGGGGTTATTTGGAGTGGTCATGCCGGATTTTTCGATTCTAGTACCTTCATACAAATACCCGCGCCCCTTCTTTAAAATCTTCGTTTTGATCCGATCTTTTTTTATTCAAAGCGCAGGTGCACAAGATTCAATAATCGGACACGATCAATTTTTCCCGCTGAAACACCCGAAGATGACTAAAAACCATTCCCAAAAAACATTTTTGACAAAAATTCGCCGCACCAACCGCAAAAATTTATTTGAAATGCCTCGAGCCTTCACCCGGTTTCCTATCAGAGGACATCAACTTTGAAAATTAAAGAGGCGAGGCCTCGATTTCAAGGACTCCCCTTGAGGCCTAGAAAAATTTCGAGGCCTCGACAACCCTACAAATATGAAATATTTATACTATTATTTATAATATTTATACTTTTGATTTTAAAAAAAGTTTAGACGTGCCGGATGCCGTTGTGGGTCAATTCAGTGGTTCAATCAACGGTAACCAAATCCAAGAGACCCACGGGAAAATGGTTTTGGCCCACATCGAGCCTCAGCTCGACTCCAACGACATTCTTATGCAAATCGACAATCTGCCCAAGAATATTGCCAAATCCTCAGCCAAAGCCACCAAAACTCTAGTCAGCATAATGTCCATGCCCTTGGCTCAGTTGGGCTATGACCCTGATGGGCCCGAAACAGAAATCGATTCCAACAAAACAACTTCCAATGCATCTTTGTCCAAGTTCGAGCGCCTGACTGAGTATTCCTTTCAGTCGGGTGAGAAGATGAGAGTCAAACAAAGTGGTGATGGAATAGAGCAAGGAAAAATGATGATGAGTGTTGACTTCCAAGGCAGTGTGCCGCAAATTGATGAGGTAGCCCTTTTTCCAAACAACAAAATATTCGTTTGTGAAGGTGTTTAAAAAATCCGACCCTACCGGAGTATACCCCCACCTCAAATGAAATTTTTTTAAAGTGTTTCCAAACACCCTATCAACCTAAAATCACCTCAGGAGTTCAAAAAAGACATTATTTTTGTGTTCTGGTCAATAAAAAATTGAGTTTTGGGCATTTTGAAATTTCGACCATTTGCCTGTTTTACCATGTTTTGGTCACTGGAGCTGGGCAAAAAGAGCCTCTAAATGCATTTTTGATCAAGAGTCTTGCTCGGAATTATGTCTAAGGTAAGTGAGTGCACTCACTTACCTCACCCCCGGTAGCGCCAGCTTTTCTAAGAAAAATGGGTTAAAAATGTTACTCCGGTAACGCCAAAAATCCCAATGTGCAGGGTGTCCCATGAAATATGGACGCTTTTAAACTGCCATAACTTTTCAGCTACGCCGATTTTTGAAAATCTGTTTTTACAGATCCACTCCTTCTGCGATGACAAAATTTTTTGGTATATAATTATTATTTGGTGTATA
Organism: Ditylenchus weischeri; assembly: GCA_029231635.1. NCBI lineage: Eukaryota > Metazoa > Nematoda > Chromadorea > Rhabditida > Anguinidae > Ditylenchus > Ditylenchus weischeri. Next base: position 49,608 of record JAMRYI010000385.1, on the reverse strand, counting down.
AGCCGACCGGGCCACGCCGCCAACCGGAACATTTTAGGCCCGGAGGGTGTAGCGGCCCGGTTCCGGGCCGTGCCCAGGAGAGTGGGGTCTTATAAGAGATTATACGGTAATTAAGCGTGGAAAAATTTTTATTTTTGAACAACATTGTATTACCGTAATGTTTCTATTAGAAGTCCCTCCCTAGTTTTCGACTGAGATTTCAGAGTCAGGGCCATTTTTGATTTACTGGGTGGGCAAAGAAATTCCCAGCATTTGAAATGCTCATAACTTTTGGTAGACGTCGAATTTTGACAAACGGTTTTCGGCAATAGTCCTAGAAAAAAATATACATTTTGTTTGGTATATAATGTCAAAAACACGATTTTTGCTTGTTCCCCCCTATGGTTTGGGTCCTGATCTGTGGGTGCCCTCTGGATGGGCAAGGCCTAAACCATAGGGGGAACAAGCGAAAATCGACATTATATACCAAACAACATGTATATTTTTTCTTGGACTATTGCCGCAAACCGTTGGTCAAAATTCGACGTCTACCAAAAGTTATGAGCATTTCAAATGCTGGGAATTTCTTTGCCCACCCGGTACATCCATCAAACTCTAACTAAAAGGAATTAATCGATTAGTTGTTGGTAAATAGGTGGTAGCTTTGTCATCTTATCTCCCTCTCTGCTTCTTAGGGCAAATCAAAACATCCTTTTGAACGGGATGGTGCTGCTCCGATCTCTTTCGCCTTCTAACAGCCACTGGCTGAACATTTCCGGACATTTTGATAAATTATTGCCAGGCTTATGTTCTCTGCTCCACCTTCTTATACCAACTTTTTGCACAAATATTTTTCCTTGATTACTTTTTTGTTGGTCTGCCCAAGTTGTATTATTTTTTTGGTGCAATAACTTGGATGTTATTATCTGTTAGAATTGGGACTGAGTATATTGTTTGTCTCCCAGGTTACCTTTCCCCTTTGTGTTGCTTCAAATTGCAAACTTTTTTCAATTAGCCATTTTTCTGAAAGAGCAACCAGCAACCTGGTCTATTCCTACAATTTTCCAAGTCCTACATTTCACCCCCTGCCGAAAATTTCCCACTAAAATTAATAACATTTCCATTTGAAGCGGTAATGGAAAAGGATATCTGTGCGAAAAATTGAATCGGATATGCATTTCCCAAGGTCTTTTCTTCCTCGAAAAGTGTTTTTTTTGCATAACCTCTAAAAATTGTTTGGCGTGGAAATCAAATGACCTGTGAATATGAGGAAAATTATAAATTTTTGGCAGTCGCAATTTTTTTTTACTTTGGGATTTGACAAGGCACCAACAGGCTCTTTCACAATGGAGGCAGAAAGTTGGGTGTCGAAGCCGGAGGTGGAAAGCAGCAGCCACTGTATATTTTTTTTAGCTTGCAAACGAGCCTCAAAAACATCGACTTTTTACCTTCATCTTGGACACCCAAAACGGTGAAATATAGATTAGTGGCGCACGCAAGAACTTGTGACGGGGATGGGCACCAAAATTTTTGAGTCCATTTTATCCAGTGCTTGTTTACTTTTGAAGTTTTTTTTATTGCGGCGGCGTCGGCAGGCGCCAGCGCAATTTATGTATTTATGCTTTGCGTACGCCCCTGATTTTTTAAATTTTCAATAAAAAATTGACAATTTGTTGGGAAATTGATTGAAGAAAAAGACCTCAAAATCAATGCAGGTGGATTTGCTCAAGGTCGAAAACAAACTTCTGTCTCAAAGCACAGGCACACAAGTGTCAATTCCCCTATTCCTTCCCCCATGCAACCAAAAAAAAACTTGCCCCAATTAAAAATAATAGGGGAGGAAGGTGGTAGACACACACCACTGGGGCGGAGTCAAACCACCCAGCTGGCGGTGGCTGCCAAATGGCTCTTCTATTCCAACAGCCAGTGGATTAAGGTGGAGGGGGTTCCAGGCAACTATGCCCACTGGCCCATGAGCCATAGTGTGTCCCACTCTAGCCGACTTTGTTTTCTGCACCCCCTGCACCACATAATAAAGCAGGGGATTCTCTGTTGTTGGAGTTCAGCCACCAGTTAATACTCATTTTTTTCGCAGTTGTTGTGGCGGAATGTGTCTTTTGTTTGTTGGCCCAATATAAACTTACTACTTACTTTGGTGCTTTTTGCTTTATTTAATGGGCGATAGGCACAGAAAAGAATGTTTTTTTGGTGGAGAGGATTTTTGCATTTTTTGCAGTGGGTTTTGTGTTCGGGTCGCTGAATCACGTTGTTGTAATGGACTTTTTGTTTTGCTTTTGCGTAAATGTTTTGAAGATAAACTTTTGTTGGAGCCAATGCATACTCTCTCATTTTCGTAGTCTCCCATTTAAGCTCGACCAAAAAGTTAGGAACTATTCTATCTGGCACTCCACCCTCTCTCCTTCCCAAAAAGTCAATTTTGGACGCTGATCACGAAAGTAATGCCAGAATTGGAAAGGTTTTATAGGGTTAGAGAAAAAGAGATACACAAAAGAGAATAAAAGTGTAAAAATGTTTTGGGTAGTTAACTAAGCTCTTAGGCCAAAAAAAATACCGTGGGTCATAAATAACCCCCTTAGTCATAACCCCTAATCTGGCCTACCGAAGCCTAAAAGATACCCCATAAATAAAAACATACTAAAACCTGAAAACATAATTTTGACAGTCGATTTGTGTTCAGCATGGTCAATTTGCATACAAACTTTTTTTTTTCAAATTCAATCTTAGTCTCAAATACATTTTAATTTGAAAAAAATAAATATTTCGACGTACTATTGGGTTGGTCCATAAGTTCTGGGGTGGTTATACGTAACAGACCATATTTATGTATGGGTTGCAAAATTTTTCATAAATGAGAATTGGCACTCAATTAATTGCTGGGTTTGAAAATCGAAATTTTGACTACACAATCTACGATTTGAAACCCATCGGTTAATTATTAATTAGCCGATATTAACCCACGAACTTATGGACCAACAAAATCTGACTGAAATCACTAGGGATGCATAATTTGTCCAATTTTGGTTACATCGGCAAAGAATTATGATTTGCTGTCCGTTGCAATCCGAATTTTTTTTTTTTCGTAAAAAATTAAAAAAAGAAGTTTTTCAATGGATGTTACGTTGTTAAAACTTTTTTACTCCTTGGTTGGCCGGAAAGTAACGTCGTTTTTTTTCTAACGCTTACCATGCTGTGGTTGTTTTTTTATCATAATAGAGCATTATATACGAAAATGAAGCACTGTTTTTCTGCTTCTAATATGTTTTCACAACTTTCTTACACGTAAAGATTTCAACATGGTTTTAGGCCTTTCAAATGAATTGTCAAGTTGATGAAAAAACGCATTTTCGACACATCCTCCTTTTTGCATTCAACCAAGGTCAAAAAGCGACTGAAGCGGCTCGGGAAATCTGTCAAGTGTACGGAGAGGGCTCGATGGACATAAGGGCAGCTCAGCGTTGGTTTGCAAAGTTCAGAAGTGGTGATTTTTGCCTCGACGATGCTCCTCGTTCCGGCCGACCATCTGAGTGTCAAAAAATGCGTTTTTTCATCAACTTGACAGTTCATTTGAAAGGCCTTAAACCATGTTAAAATCTTTACGTGTAAGAAAGTTGTGAAAACATATTAGAAGCAGAAAAACAGTGCTTCATTTTCGTGTATAATGCTCTATTATGATAAAAAACAACCACAGCATGGTAGGCGGTAGAAAAAAAGGACGTTACTTTCCGGCCAACCCAATATTTTTTTGATTTTTTTAGTTTTTGACTAAGTTCGAATCCCAGTGGTGTGTGGCAACTTTTTCTCTTTCCTTTACCTATTTTCCAAATTGAAGTAGATAGACCCTAATTTGGTTTTGCCAAAGCCCCTGCTCTAAACTTCTTGAGAAGATTAGCTAGATCCCACTTCAATCTTTCTTTTGCTTATTTTTTTATGTGCTCAAGCTTTTCCTTACTCCTACTTCTGCCTCAGTCCATCGCAATTATCCTCCAGAGACATGGCCATTAGAAGGAGGACTTTATTTTTGGGGCGCTAGACCTCCACTGATGGCCTTTTTTTCCAATAATGTTCTCCAGGAGGGACAGTTGGAAAAACCACTCAGCACTTATTATTATTTTATTCCAGCGGCATAAAACAAAAAGGTTTTTGGTTGTAAACATCAAAGCTAGTGACGCATAAAATCCACCTTTATTACCATATTTCTTCCAGTGGCACCCTAGGGGTGTTATTTTTAAAAAATTCGGAGATTTGTAGGTACTCAACCAAATTTTACAGCTATTTCGAAAAAAATACTTTCCCAAATGGTGTACGTTAGTCATATCTCAGCGACAAAGCCTCTTTTTAAAAATCTGCTTTGTAATTCGGATTTTTAAAGACATTTGAACTAGCAATTTTGGGCTTCCAATAAATATTTTCTTTTGAGTAAAAAAATATGAAAAATTAAAAAAACCCGCTGTAAATTGCCAATTTGCGACCACTTCTCCTCAAGCAAACCGCCGACCAATCCCTCCTACCCAAATATACCAAGTTTCAAATAGTCACAACTTTTTTTCTAAGCTGCAGTTTGAAATTCTGTAAACGCAGATTGACTCAGATTTTGATAAGAACTTTTTCGGTATATAATTTCCAAAACACGCTTTGTGCTTCTGCTTTTTTCCATATACAGTCGAGTCTCGATACAACGAACCCCCTCGTTCCCGCCTAGGGTCTGACACTTTTTCTAGCCCGCTTTTTGAAGCCTTTTGCCAGTTGTCTTTGGCTGGTCTAGTCCTAAACATCGCAAGGATTCCGATTTTACCAATCGATTCTGAAAATCGCAATAGTTTTGCCGAAAAGACCCGTGCCTCTCAATGCAACGGACATCTTTTTTGAAAATAAGTGTTCGTTATATCGAGAGGCGCGGGTCTTTTCGGCAAAACTATTAAAAAACTATCTTTGGTAAATATTAACTCAAAATAGTAATTATCCCAAACAAAAATACTGAAAAGTGCTTGTTCACCATTGTGGGCTTAGCTAAATTTAGGGTCCTAGTGTCAGGTCCGGTCCATTTTTGTCCTTAGTCCGCCATTTTTGTCCTTAGTCCGCCATTTTTGTCCTTAGTGCACCATTAATAAACTTTTTCAACTAGGCGTCTTCGTAGCAGGTTGGATGTGTTCCGGTGTTGAGCTTTAGGGTTCCGCTAGTTCGATTCCGCTCCGATGACTGCCACTTTTTATAATTTTTTTCTCATTTTTGCAAGATACATATTTTTGTAGCGTATTTTTTCCTTAGATACCGTGACCTCAATTTTTTTTTCAGAAATTTCAATTTGCAAGCATAATTTTGAAAAAATAGCTGCTTGCCGAGAATTGAACAAGTTCAAGGATAATATTAGTGCTTAACCCCCTATCGAGATCCCTCTTAAATTTAGCCTAAATAAAAAAATTCGAACAGCCATAACTTTTTTCTCAGTAGAATTATAAAATTCTGTAAACGCAGCTCAAAACCCCATGGGGTTCTATTATCAACCCATAAAAAATTGAAAAAGATTTAGAAAAAAAATTCTGCGTTTACGGATTTTCGAAATTTGGCTGAGAATTTTGAAATTTGGCTCAGAAAAAAAGTTATAGATGAACCATGTTTGTTGGGACACCCTTGCGCATATTAACCTTTTTGAGTTGGGGCGCCACTAGAGCCAAAAAGTCCGAAAAAAGTTTGGATTGGTCAATAATAGGCAAGTCCATGCTTTCTGTTGAAGGGGGGGGCAGTCAACAGGAAGGAAAGGAATTGCGGAGGTTGGGAAGGGGGGAATTAGGGCTAGTTGAAAGTCAATCTGTGGGAATCCTTACAAACTGGATGTCTTTTTAGGAAACATTTATTTCTGCACCCCTTTGTTGCTTCTTCTTTTTCTTATTATAGCTCGGTGTGAAAATAGAGGCATTTTGTGGCTTTTTGGACCAAAACTGGATGTTAATTGGTTTTTAATATCCAACAGAGCACGAGCGCCAACATTTATGACACCAGTGCAAATTAGGGACATCCCTTTCCCGTGGTTTTTGATGCAGCAATTGCTGAAAATAACCCAGTATCATTCCAGGTATTTTTCTTGGATTATGCCTAATCTCCTAGCTCAAGCTTATTAGCCAATTCACGCAGAGTTGCGCAGCCAGTTTATGTAGAGAAAGTATGCACATAGACTGGCTTTGCGACTTTGGCGGAAATGACCATTCAGCCAGGACATTAAGTAGAATCCTGTTAAAGTACCTGCACAGATATTGGACTATGATAAATCCTCCTTAATCATAAATTTTAATGCCTAGTTCGGGAGCTAGCCCCACTGAAAATGTTTTTTTTTGTATTGTAAAAAAAATTTAACTTTTTTCGAAACTTAAAATATTTTAATCTTAAAATTATTTAAAATAATTTTTTTCGGGCAGCCAAAGATTGCGCGACTTCAGATGGCCCGTATTCAAAGTGCGGGTACTTATCCCTTATCGGGTCAGGTTTTTGAAAAAATTTTGGGCAGATATTTTTTGTTTTGTATCAGATAATAGGTCCCCCTTGGTCCCCCCTGTTGTTTTTTTTTATGAACTTGTGTTCTTTTCAATTTGTATTCCAATTTATTTTCTTTCGCAAATCACCGTCGTCTCATTTTAGAGCTACAATGGTGTGCAAGGTATTGGTTGAGAAGATCGAAAAGCCTGACTTTACTGCTCTGCGTTTGAAGCATTTGTTTCAGTTCACTGCCGATGACACCATTCAATTCCTTGCAAATACTAAACTTCTTCGAAAGAGTATGCTGTGCGATAAGTGTGGGAATGAGATGAACATACAAAAGCTTAAACTGGAACTACTTGGAGAAATTGGTTGACCAAATTGGGTTCTAGTAGAGAGTCCGGTGCCAAAAAACAGCTTGGTCCCCCCTGTTGTTTTTTCGTAAAACTTATGAAAAAAATCAACAGGGGGGACCAAGCTGTTTTTTGGCACCGAACTCTCTACTAGACCCCCAAATTGTTATGATCTATCCGTGATATACAGGGTTGCCCAAATTTTCGCCACTATTTGTTTTGCTCGTATCTTTTCAAATTTATTGTGTCTCGACGAGATATTTTTTTTATTCGATAGCCAAGACTCTAGGCAACAGAATGACACCAAACATGAATAACAAATGTTTATTTTAACATCAACAAAGTGTAACAAACAAAAACAACAATTTTCATTCAACATTTCCAAAGGCTTGTTCGACGCTTCGACCTTGGACTTCGAGGCATCGATGAAGACGACGACCATAGCTGTTCATTGCAATGTTCGGACCCATCTGAAACAAAGCCTTAGCACAACAAACAAAACACTTGCTTACCTTGTCTTGCTTCTGCAGTTGACACTTCCAGTTTCGAAGATCTTTGCCCACCACTGATAAATGCTTCTATTGTCCGGCGCTCTGGCGTTCCTTCCGTATTTTCGGCGATACTCGATTTGCACTTTCTTCGGCGACCCATGCATTCCATACCAAAGGATTGTCCAGACTTTCTGCTCGATTGAGTATTCCATTTGAGCTAAAAATCAAACATAAGTTTAACAGGTCAGCACATCATGAAAATATGATTGACGATTCTGTTGCCTAGAGTCTTGGCTATCGAATAAAAAAAAGATCTTGTCGAGACACAATAAATTTGAAAAGATACGAGCAAAACAAATAGTGGCGAAAATTTGGGCAACCCTGTACAGTTTATGAATGTCTGTTGTAGATTTGAATAAAGATTTGATTAAAAATTCATAAAAAAAAACAACAGGGGGGACCAAGGCAAAAAAACAATCCCATTCTCATATAGGGCCGTGTTCCCTGTAACAATCCGACATGCCGGCTTATAACAGGAAATACGGTGACTTGATTTTAGCGCAATTTGAATATGCCCAATCTTTCGCTGCCCTTTTTTTCCTATTGCCGATCTGGAAAATTTCAAAGTTTCACCGTTCCAAGAAAACCCTTGGCAAATTTTACAAAATTTCAACAATAATTTGAGGTGTCGCAATCTTTCACTGGCCTTTCTAAATCAAATTCTACTAGAGTAGCTCAAATAAAAAAATATCCTAAGAATAGGACTTTCAATAAAAAATTAAAAAAATTTGAAAACTTTGAAAAAAATTCCGAGAAAACGGTTTTTGTCGAGGGCTAGTCAAACTCTGACTGCAGATTAAAATTAAATGATTTGCCGAGAGTATGACCTTCAAATACCATTGTAAAACTTTTGGCTCGAGAGTTCATCGCAAATTTTGCCGGCGAAAACCCTTTGCTGTGGGAGAAAGAGAGAAACTAATTTGTTTGATTGATTTCAAAACTGATAAGAAACATGTTGTTCCTGCCCTTTATCTGATTGCCCCTCAAAATGATTAATTTGCAGGTGTTCAGTGTGAGCAGGGCATGCGGTTGACTGGCACTTGGAGTAAGTCTAAGTCTTATTGTGAAGCTAGAGCATGAGCGCCAGCTTGTATACAGCTGAGAAGTGGACTTTCCAGCACTGCTCCCTATTACTACTGGTCATGTGCTTGATTAGCCCCATTTGGGGCACTCATCACCACAACAAAAGGGCTAATGGCTGTGTGGAGAACCATGTCTGCACCACCAATAATGCTCATGTATGCAGGAATAACACGTAGGTTTTCAAACTTTTGTAGTAAGACTTAGTTTTTGGGTGTTTTCTAGTATACAGTCAACCCTCGATGCAACGATACAACGATACAACGATACAACGATATAACGATACTTTTTGCCGGTCCCGGCTAATAAAAGCAATCTCGATATAACGATACCTTCGATTTAAGATCATTTTTAAGAAAAAAAAATTAATGAATTTTTAAATTTCAAATGCCTTTTTTCTTGCAGAGTACACTTTTTTTTTTCTGCACTGCTTAATTGGAAGAAGTTCTATCAAGAGCGCAAAAAGAAAGAACAACAGCCGAAAATTACCAATTTCTTCTCTTCTAACCGTTAATAAAAGTGCTTTTGTTGAACATTGTTGTGCTGATACAGCCAAGTCTCGATATAACGATACCTCAATACAACGATACCCTCGATATAACGATACCAAGGGCCGGTCCCTTGGGGTATCGTTGTATCGAGGGTTGACTGTAGTGGATATGACAGCATCCCACGTGCAACCCCCCTTTCGCAAAAATTTTTGTACTCTTCAACAAAAGCACCCATTTTTAGCCGAAAAAATTTTATTCTGAGCCTATTCAGTAGGCAAAAAATCCTCAGGAATCCGAATCACAAAGCAGAACTTCAAAAAAATTCTTACTAGCTGAGATATGACCCTAAGTTGGAGTACAGTTAAATGATAATATTTAAAAATATTGACACTCCAATTTTAAGTCATATCTCAGCTACCGAGAATTTTTTTGAAGTTTTGCGTTGTGATTCGGATTCCTGAAGATTTTTCGCCTAGTAAATTGACTCAGAATAAAAATTTTCGGCTAAAAATGAGTACTTTTGGTGAAAAGTACAAAAAAATTTGCGAAAGGGTGGGGGTGTACTTGGGCTTTTACAGGTGGATATGTTACTGCTGTCGAACCGAACCTCTGCGAGGACTGCCACTTTTTTGTCATTTTTGCAAGGAATATATCTCTATATAGTATTTGGGTCGGGTGGGTGGTTGGTTCACACTTTTTATGAATTATCAAAAAATATGGTTATAAAAGGCTCGAAAATTTCTGTTGCAGGATTTTTTAGATTCGCCTTGATGTCAGCTTTCGTTTAAAAAAAAGAACGGCGAGAAATTCGCATTTTTAAGAGGGGCATTGACAAAAGTATGCAGGCCATTGTCGAGTTTTCCAATAAAAGTTATGTTTTTGCCATTTGCAGGCCATTTTTTAAGAAAAATTTGTTTGAGATTTTTTACCTTTTTTCGCAAACCCGTGTAATCTATTAGACTGTGCAATGATTTTTTAGTTTCGCGCGTGTTTTGCGATCAGTTATCAATGGAGGCGCCGATAGGCGCCTTTTACCCCTTGTTTTCAGAGTATTTTTTATAAGGGAGCTTTACTTCCAAAATATTTGGTTGCCGAAATTTAACCAAGAGTAGGAATAATTTTAGGCGGATCCTCCCTTGAGCAGGCTGGCCATATTAAATTTTGAAAAAATGGGCGCTTGATAAAAAAAAGGAGGCGCTTGTTAGAAAAAAGTTTCCAGAAAAAAGCATCGTATAAATTTTTTATTCTGGCTTTACTGACGCCTTCTCTTTAAGATAATTAGGTAAGCGAAAATTCCAAAAGAGAAAAGGCAAAAAAAGAAATCAGTTCGCTTTAAGGCTACATGGCCCTCCTGTACCCGAGAAATTTTCGAAATTTTGTTTTTAGATTTCTTAGATATCTCAGAATTTTGAATTCACGCTTTTTTTGGTTCTTTCTCAATTTTTAAAGCGAACTGATTTCTTTTTTTGTACTTTAGACGAATCCTTAGAGGCCAGATAGACCAGCTTACGTTAGCACAGGTTCAAAATTGTGTGTTAAGCTAAAAAATGGCTTCAAAAATTATCTCTTAAAAACTTAAAAAACACATTTTTGAAAATGGGTACTTTTATTTAAAAATACCAGTATGTGTCATAACTCTTCGCGTTTTTTTCAAATTTTTAGTCAGAATCGATTTTTTTCTATTTCGCATATTTCTTCATTTCTTTCATAGAAAATAATTTCCAAATAACAGTGAAATCTTCATTCAAGGCAACGCATAACATATTTCATCAAAATAATTTCCTTCGGCCTCAACAATTTTCTCCCATCTTTCCTGCAGCTTTGAAATCCCTTTAACGAAAAATCCGGCCGGTCTTGAGCGAGTCTCGAGGCATCTAAAACATACTTAATTTGAACACAAGTCACATTTCAATGAAAAATGAAGAATTTCATGAAGAAATATGCGAAAAAGAAAAAAATTGGCGCTAGTATAGAATACCCCCCCCCCAAAATCAGACCTTCTAAAAATCGTTGTAACTACCCTTTGGAACAACAAGTTTAGGCTTAGCCCTTAGGCTTAGGGGTAGGCCAGCGTATGCAAGTTGTGACTAATAAGTGTTTTACGCACTTTTTCAGGGGTCTGCAACATATATTTGGGTGCTCTTTACTTAAGTTTTAGAAGGCATAAGTTTTGGGGGGTATTCTATACTAGGGTGAAAAGATCGATTCTGACTAAAAATTTGAAAAAAACGTGAAGAGTTACGACACATCTGGTATGACACACTGGTATTTTAGGGTCAATTGCATTTTCCTACCCATTTATTTAAAAATACAAAAAATATTGTCTCTCACAAGTTCGAATCCATCTTGTGGACAACCACATTTTTTTCTAGCAGTCGTGCTCACTTAAATTACATGCTTGAGGTTACCATTCTGCTCTTACCCAAAGGCGAAAAAATTGGTTCTCTTGCTTGTTTTACTGGCGCTTGTGTAGGAAATTATGTGGTGTGAGCAGACTGGAATTGGATACTTCAAGGCAAAGGAGAAGAGGAGAGGAATTTGTAATAGCTCGCCCTTCATCCCATTTATTTTTTTTCTTTTTCGCCAAACAACTAACTGCCTTTCAGCCATTTATTATGTGGGCTATAGGAAAATGGTGAAAAATGCTGTTTAGCATATGATTAAACAAGCAAAAAAATTGTGTAAAACCGTATAAAAAACAAAAAATTATCTGAAAATTTGCAGATGTGTGTCAGCTTGTTCGCTAAAAGACATGAAAGAGTGTGTTTGTGACTCGGAAGAGGAAAATTATTGCTACCTATGCTGTGGAAGCAGTGGAGATCGTTGTCTGCCCGCACATGAACACAACATTCTCAGGTATTCCAGTGATTAAAAATTTCAAAAAACAAAAATACAAGGTGACACAAAAGCTATTTATTAAAATACTGATTTTTGAGAAATTTGGTGATATTGCTTTGATGCATGTTATTAGCCAAATTAAAATGTTTCTAATTCATGAGATAAAAATAGTTTAGTTTCTTTTTTGAAGTTAAGCCTGCGGCAATACTAGAGTTAGGATATTCGCGCGAATGTTGTCTTACTACTTTTGCAAACTGTGCTACAGTCAACTATCCCAATACAGTAAACTCTCGGTCAACAACACAGTCAACTATCCCAATACAGTCAACTCTCAGTCAACAATAAAGTCAACTATCACAATACAGTCAACTATCACGATACAGTCAACTCTCAGTCAACAATACAGTCAACTATCACAATACAGTCAACTATCACGATACAGTCAACCATCACAATACAGTCATCATCACAATACAGTCAACCATCACAATACAGTCAACTCTCAGTCAACAATACAGTCAACTATCCCAATACAGTCAACTATCCCAATACAGTCAACTCTCAGTCAACAATACAGTCAACTATCACAATACAGTCAGCTCTTAGTCAACAATACATTGCCTTACTACTTTGCAAACTGTGCTACAGTCAACCATCACAATACAGTCAACCATCACAATACAGTCAACCATCACAATACAGTCAACCATCACAATACAGTCATCATCACAATACAGTCAACCATCACAATACAGTCAACTCGCAGTCAACAATACAGTTGTTTGAATGTTCGCACTGTGAACATCGCTCCCGAATATTTGCGAATATTCGGATTGGAAAACCCTAGGCAATACTTCTGTTGTACCAAATTAACTTTTTATGTAGCAAATTTTTCTTTTGCCTTGTTCTCATAAATTTTCCTTTTTTTACAAATTTTTTAACACCATCGTGTAGCCATGTAATTCTAGTTTTCACAATGATATGATTTACATATGATTTAGAGCAAGCTATTTTAAAAATTCAGAATAAAAAATAAAAAATTTGGATCCATTCAAAAATTAGAGAGAAAAGGGCAAAAGAAAAACTTGGTACAAAAAAGGTCCATTTGAGCCTGTAGGCCGGTTTCCCACCTCGTTATGTGTCCTTTTATTGCAGTTGCTTGCCAAAATACTCAAGCAAAGTCTGACTTTCCACACACATTTACATAACTAATTGATGAGCTTGGAGGTGAATGCCTTGTCTCCAAGTTTTTTTACCAGGCGAATAATTGATGACACAAACGAGACTTTTTTTGCTTTGGAATTCGCCACACTAATTAGCTATGCCAACAACACGTTTCTTGTAAGTTCGATTCTTAGTATGTGCTCGCCAATTCTAGCCTAGGTTTTTGATCTATGATGACTCAAAGTCTCTGCCAATAATAACTGTGCAGACTAACAAAAGAGTATCAAATTGGGTACTTATCCCTTATCGGGTCAGGTTTTTGAAAAAATTTTGGGCACATATTTTTTTGTTTAAGGAAGGAGCCGACGATTTTGTAGGAACTCAATGCTTGCTTCTTCACCTCTTGGCAGATCAAATATATAAATTACGCGGCGCTAGTGAAGAATAGGGCTCGGCCCATCTTCTTTGAAGCAGTGGATTTGACCGTCCTCTGACCCATCAGCGGAATTTGTTACGCCGCACGACTTGAACGAATCGGTGATGAGCTTCTTTGAAAGGCTGTTCCAGGCTTCGACGATCCACTCAAGGTTCAGCGATTCGTTTTGACTTTTTCCTGAATTAATAAACTAGGACGTAATATCTGTCAATGTGCAGTCAATGAGATACAGAAACATACTGAGACTCACGAAGATTTGTTTCCTGCTTCACCCATTCCTGGACCATTTTTCTGTTTTTTTGTAGTCCTTACCACAAAGTCTATTGAAAAAAATTGAAAAGCGCCAATTTAACCTAATTTTATTGAATTTTTCTCAAAAACGGTGTGGATAAAATGCCTAGGGGTGCGCTTCTATTAGAGAGAATACGGTATTTTTAAGCCGAAATCAGCCGATGTATTTTGTGAGTTGGGACCGACCCGGGGTGTGCTTATATCGAAAGTCGACTGTATAAAAATAATATTTGTCATTTCGGTCTGATCTTTGCCCACCACTGCCCCTCACTGTCTAAATTTCTGTTGCTTTATAATAAAATGACGGAATTTCTGCTCATTTTTCGGAAATTCCTGCCTTTTACTCCATTTTGGAAAAAAACGTAACTGAGAATTGAAACCTTTGAAAAGTTGTAACCACCCAGTGTAACTCCCTCAATTTCAGGAACAACGGAGAGCGGTGGGAACGAGAGTCGTGTGCCAGGTGTCGCATGAACGGAGATGAGATGGAGGGGGTGTCCTGTGATGATAGAGACCCTCAGAGACTGTGTCTCCAGGGCAAGTGCTCCAAGTCCATTTGCCACGACAAAAGCCAGGGTTCCTATTGCGACCGCAAGATGGAGAAGGTGTGTGTGGACGATGTGTGCGAAAACCCATGCTCAAAAATAGCTCCCCATTTGATGGTTTGCGATTGTCCGGCCATTGATCCTGACACGGGTTTTGCAAGTGATGACAGGTGTCAATTGTGCTGCTATGACTTCAATATTGTGGGTTTTACTTGTGAATTGGAAAGTTATCAAAATGGGCGATCTAATTATATATTGTCAAAAAAAGCTGCTGCCGAAAAATAAGCCACCCAGGTGATCTATTAGAGAACTTCGGATCAAATTGAAATATAGCGACTAATGACTGAAAAAGTTGCCTTAAAATTAGGAAATTAACGGCTGATGGCTGAACTAATGACTAATTTATGAAGAAAAGAACAAAAAAATAAAAGACACCGAAAACTTCAGCGCCCAGTGCTAAACCAGATCTCCAAACCCAAATTTACCCAACCACAAAACCCCATTTCAGAAACCTTCCTCCCGTCGGTGCCAAAGCGCCTACAGGAAGTACCAAATCTCCTCCTCCCAAAACCGGCCTATCTGGAGGGTGGGGTTGGACTGTGCGGGGGGCAAGAGGTGCAATAGATATGGAGTGTGTTCCAACGACGCCAATCCCCATACATCCAACCACACAGCCCTGTCAGCCTTCCTACTATTCTTCTTGGCAGCTGTGGTTGTGCTTGCAGCCATAATCACGAGTGCTGAGACCTTTTAGATAATACTGTGTGTGTATGTACTATTAAAAAATGTGTATTAAGTGCAATTAACTGTCTTCTTTTAAATTCTCCATTCACTTGCTACTTTTTGCCCACATTTTTGTAATAATTTTGAAAATATGTTGATGTGTAAATTAAATAAATATATTATTTGATGTAGAGAATGTGTCAAAAAACTGACCACATCAACTTCCAATTTTTTTTACCGTATTTGACTGTAACTATCGTGATGTATTTGGACACAATTTCCACCCTTTATTTGTAAAAGCTTTTATTTTTGGTTTATTTTCGTACCAACTTCAATTTTTTTTTAAACAGCGTGTAGCCCAGGATCTCAGCTTTCTTACAAGCTATCATCTGACCAAATCAGGTTTTAAAAAGTTGGAGGAAAAAGTCTTTAAATAGAGCAAATTTTTTTTGAAAATTTGTCCCATGTAAAGACCTTTTTCTCCAACTTTTTGAGACCTGATTTGGTCAGATGATAGCTTGTAAGAAAGCTGAAATCCTGGACTACACGATAGTCAAACAAATTTCAAAAGTTGAAAAGAAAAATACCAAGAATAAAAGCTTTTACAAATTTGCGGAAAATTCATTAAATTGCCGGGAGTTTTCAATTTGATCTTTTTTGAATTAGCGCCTCTTTTGAAAATCAGATCGCTTTGGTGTTTTTTATTTTTATCAATTTTGTCAAGCTTTGCAAGATTAGCTAGCAAAGTTAAGAACGAACTGAAGAGTGTTTCCCAAACTGCATAAAACCTAAAAAAAATTAAAAAATCGGAAAAATGGGGGAAATGCCTACGCACCGCAATACTCTCATTGACGTTTTTTGCAGTTCGCAAAAATTTTAACCATCAGCAAAATTTCTTTCTATTTACCCGAAAAATAAAAAGTAATGCTCTCTTAAACAATCAATTCATAAAATTATGTTCCGTGCAGAAAAGTTATGAATAAAAAATTTCTCGGTTCCCTAATATTGCCAATTTTTCCTCAACTGACAAAGATGTGTTAAAAAATCTAGATACATGACCAGTTTACCGCATAAAATGGTTCAGTCAGTTAACTGTAAAACGGGACTATAACAACTGTAGCCCACCTTGAGCCAAGTAACAGTGGGCTTGGGAGTGCCAGTCACCAAACAGTCAATCATCAGTGGCCTGCCCTCAATCACAGAATAGTGGGTGTTAGTGGTGTCTAAGAAGCGAGGACGTTCTGCAAAACAGATAATATAGTTAACTATAAGACCAACAAAAACAGTTTATTAACCAAGTATGTGGATGACGAATTTCTTGCGTGCCTGTCCTGCCCCATTCTCAACAATGCAAGTGTATTCACCAGTGTCACTGAGTCTGGCGTTGTGGATCACAATCTTGGAGTTGTCCAGCTGAAATTTAAAAAGCCGAATAAAAATTTTCACTGACTGAAAAAAATGAATACTGAGACGGATGAGCTGATTTCGCCAACTTTCTCGACCGGACTACCATCGATGATCCACTTGGTGACCAGCTGGTTTGGATCACTGCCTCCACTGCTTAGAACCTGGCACTTGAGCACTGAATGATCATCCACCAAGAGATTGAGCTCCTCCACTGCATTGCCGCTGGGACTGAGATCGAGTATGGGTGGGCCTGAGAGGAGAAATTAAAATAGAAATTTTAGGAAGATAGTTTGCAAAAAACCTGTGACTTTAACGATGTAAGACCTTGAAGCACTCCCCACCGAGTTTTTAGCATTACATTGATATCGTCCAGCGTTTGTATGATTAGCTCTGCGCACCCAGACAGTTTGATTGTTGTTTGTGAGCACCACGAAATCACTCAGCTTTAGTGGCTCATCTTCCATTGACCAAGTTATCTGCAAATCAGAAAGTGGGTAGAGAAAGAATTTGCATGAAAAAATAATATTTTTGTGGTTTTTATATAGACAGAGCGAGATCTCGTCTCGTTCACAGCAGCTGTAACCGAAATTTTTATCACTGGATCAATTTACTACAGTAAATTTCTAAAATTGAAGACTTTTTTTCCTCAAGTCCAGCTCCCACTTGGGTTTGATAATTTTGTACACCTTAGCTTTGTGATTTCTGGCAGTCATCTTTTGTCGGTCTTGTCCAAAAAATTGCAAGGATTATGATTTTAGTGGTGCTTTTTGTAAATGATAATAGTTTTGCCGGTAAGAATCTCGTAATTTTCGAGTATGGGTGAACCTGGGATAAGAACTTTTAAATGTTTTTTCAAAATATGATGACTGTATCAAGCTCACCGCAGCTTTGTTCAACTGTGTGTCCTTTTAACAAAACTTTAGTTATTTACGTCATTTATTTTTTATAAATCGAAATCCTTGCGATTTTTAGACTAGAACAGTCAAAAGATCACAAAAATAAGGTTAAAAAGTGTTGGACACATGTGGAAATCGAACTTGAGGGGATGGTTTCTTGTCGGAACTCGACTGTAAAGCATGATAGTTCTCCTTGCATAAGATCTATTTTTCAACAGGTTATGCACCAGGTTTACTTCTTTTTGCGTAAGATGTAGTTTTTTCTAAGTGTTCTGTTAAGTTACATCACCATGTAGTTGTTTTTGGCTGAGTTTTAAAAAAGCGTGATAAATACCCGGTGGTAAGCGAGCGCGATAGCAGGTTTGTTGAGGTAGCTGCTGCTGTGTAAAGCCGTGCAGTTGTTGGCGCACCCCGACCAGCGTTATCTTAGAGCCGTTGTTGCTGTTTCTGGAGTTCACCTAGATAGACGGTCTCCTTCTCGCCCAGTCATTGAGTCCGCAGGTTATGGAGCTGCCAGATACTTGGAAAGATAGAGCTACCTGTTAGACCGATGAAAGTAGGGTGTAGGAAAGTTGTCGGAGGAGGTGGAGGTGGTATTGTGGCTGTTGTCGTGACTCCTGTTGGAAATATTGCGAATATTGTCCAAAAAAACAAGCTACACTTTACGACTCAGGACATTCAGGCACACAGACGGCAACCAACTTTTTAGATCCTTGCCTAATCATTCGCTGTCACAATTCTTCAAATGAAATTCGCGAGAACGGCGAGGCTTCCACACACAGATAAAGTATCTAAGATTCATAAAGTAATAAAAGTCTTTGACGTCCTTTAAAAAACCTGCTGCACAGCATTAACTCGCATTGCAATATCACTACGAAGGATATCCTTAAAGCACCCCAGACATACGCCTAAATCGGAAAATGGTGTAACAGTGTAGGAAAGAAGACAAAACTAACCGCAAAAGTGGTAGAACCATAAATTGTAGATGTTACGATATCTTGATTACACTTGGTGAATCGTGGAATCGCTCAAAATCCTTGGTCTGTTCAGGGCAACCCAATAGTGCAATAGGCCACAAGCCAGAAATAAAACAGATATTCAGCACATCTTCATCTATGAAACATCTCTTAGAACTAGATAGAAATCGCGAACACATTTTACCTTGCATGACAGTGATCTTGCTATTATCCACATTGAACTCATTGGCAGCCTTGCAAATATCTTCCTCTTCAGTGTATGCAGCCACCTTAAACACGATAACAGCCATAAGTAGATCAGAAAAAATGTTAGACAAACCAATATCGATAATCAATAAGGTCCCTCTGAGGAATGTTTGGATCATCGATGGAAACAAAGTAGGCTGGAATGCGATGGCCCCGCCACAGCTGTCTGCTGATACACCAGTCCCTAAAATAGAACGTTTAAAGATGGGAAATATGATAACTGGGTGTACTGTCCTCAAGAAAGCGCTTCCAAGCAACATGATGAATATCGGGAATTATTCTAAATATTTTGATCGATACCGTAGGTATGATCAGCACGTGGGAACTTGATGCGCAAAAAACTTCGGCAACTGAAAAGTAGCTTAGATGAAACAGAACTACAAACATACACAACAAAATCTGGTTTAAAAAGAGTGAACTTGATGCAGTAACAGATGTTGCATATCTTATGCAAAAAGGACTATTTCTTGTGCAAAAAAGAATTATATCTCATGCAAAAATAATCTTATGCAAAAAAATCGGCTCTCCCCGGTTCAGTGTTTCCGAAACTTAAGGTCAAGGTCACACTCAAGGTAAACCTTGAGTTTAGTAAACTCAAGGCCGTTTATCTCGATTCTTCGTAAAAAAATGGGTTTGAATTTTTTTCCCTACCCCCTAAAGTCAAGATTTTGCGCTGAACAAAACGTACTTTTCAGAATTTTGATATCTTTTTTTAAGATGAGATATAGTCATTTTTAAGCCGAAAATCACCTCGAGTTTACCTTGGCTTTGACCCTGCTAAACTCAAGGTGATTTTGGCCTAAAAATGGCTATATCTCATCTTAAAAAAAGATATCAAAATTCTGAAAAGTACGTTTTGTTCAGCGCAAAATCTTGACTTTAGGGGATAGGGAAAAAATTCAGACCCATTTTTCCTACAAAAAATCGAGAAAAAACGACCTTGAGTTTACTAAACTCAAGGTTTACCTTGAGTGTGACCTTGAGCTTAAGTTTCGGAAACACTGCCCCGGTTATATCCAAAATTGTTTAAAATATCCAAAATTGTTTTTATCCTGTTCTAGTCAAGACTCATTGCAGCTATAACCTACTAGGCACCTTTATTTTTACTTATACAATTAGTTCGCTACATGTTTACTTACTTCAAAAAATAGTTCTGACTTTTACTGTTTCGTAAATAATTAGTTATATCTGCAGTTTTGTCTCCATTCTTAAAATTTCTTTACCTAAGCTCATAATTTTCGGGGACGAGAAAAATGGGCCATTTCAAATTCGGCCAATGCAAACAGGGCCACATTTTTGAGTCAAGCAACACGGGCAATGTTTTTTTTTCAAGGCAATGTTTTTTCACCAGACTTTTACTTTTTTCCTAAACTTGAGTGCTTTTTCAAATTTTACATTTTGATGCTTTTTTACTTCATTCGTTGTACTACATTCTATATGAAGCCACCTCTTGTGACCTACTCTTGGTGGCGTTATATCGCGAAGGCATTATACGAAATTGTAGACTGTACCCATTTGAAAAAAAATGCAATTCGCTTTCAATACAGAGGGATGAAATTTTTGTTAGGGTGTTTGTTGTTGTTGTGTTTATAATTGGTTGAAAATTAGGGGAGGAGAAAAATGGGCCAATGCAAATTGGGTCATTTCAAATTGCGCCAAATTTAATTCAGCCCAATTTGAATTGGCCCATTTTCTCCTCCCCTAATTTTCAACCAATTATAAACACAACAATTTTTGAAAAAAAGTATAACTGTAGCAAAGTATTTGTCTCATAAAGTAATAAAAAATTCATCAGGTTAACCTGATGAATTTTTTTTTTGAATCTTTCCAATTGATTCTTATTTATAGTCGTTAATGTAGCATTCCGTTACAGTTGAAGTGTGACCAAGTAACTAAGGAGAAAATCGAGCAGTCTATGAAAGAAGCCAGATTGGTGCGTCAGCTCTCTCATCCGAATATCGTGCGATTCTGTGGGATTGTTGCTGAAGAGGAGCCGGTAAGCTAGTCTCATAAAAATTTGTCGTTTTAAACTCTTACATTCGGAATTCGTAAAGGGGGGTTCTGTCGATGCGTACTTGATCAAAAAGAATGAAGACGTGAGCATCGAGGAAAGGGAGATAATGTGCACAGATGCAGCGAGTGGATTGGCCTACTTGCATCGTAAGGGAATTCTACATAGGTAAGATTAGTAGTTCGGATGAGCAGTCATGTGCGATCAAAACATTTTTAGAGATATCGCCTCGAGGAATTGCTTGTACTCTAATGATTACCTCAAAATAAGTGATTTCGGGATGCCGGTCAAAGCTCTATCTCATCATATGAAGCCTAACGAACGTGTTCCAGTCCGATGGATGGCGCCAGAAGTGTTCAGTGAGCAGAAACACACTCCTCCGTCAGATGTTTGGGCTCTGGGTGCGTTGTTTAATTGCTGGGTTGAAGCGCTGTTTTACTCAGGTTTGTGTTTTAGGTGTGCTTATTTGGGAAATTTTCTGCAATGCTGCGATGAAAGAAGGTTCGCATCGATGAACAGCCGTCCAGTAATTTTGAAGAAACTTCTTGAATAGTCTTATCTGCGAAATGTATTGTTCGACCTCAATATTGTTTTGGAAATTGAATCTGAATAAATTTATTTTTGCATTTTTTTGTTGGTCGCTGGTTTTTAAGGGGAATCTGTTGGATCTTAAAAAAAATTATCTGATTTACGAGTGACTAAAGAAACAAAAATTTAAAAAAGCGCGTGAAACTTGCAATTTAATTCTTGGCGTTTTGTTTAAGTTGAACTACAAGGAAGTTTGAATTTTGAAAGGCTGTGGGTTATAGCTGGAATGAGTCTTGGCTAGAACAGGATAAAAACGAAAATATTTAAATTTTAAACAATTTTGGGTGTAACCGGGGAGAGCCAGAAAATCTTATGCAAAAAAAATTATATCTTACGCAAGGAAAAGCATTTGCGACTGTAAATTCCATCTAAGTGTCCTAGCCAAATGTTAAATTTTTCTAACACATTTCTAATTTTTCACGAATATTGCAAACTTTTGCACTCTCCTTAGGTTTACACAATTTTCTGCGATGTCTTTTTCATGTCTTTTATATATTTTTTTGGATTTTGCAATTTTGTGATAATCTTTGGCTACTCATTCTTATAATTGTGACATTTTTAAACGAGTCTAAATTTAATTTTTCTCGTCAAAATCTCATACTTTTTACATCAAAGCCAACATCTCATCCCACTCAAAATAGCTTCCCTATGTAATTCTCCTGTGCAAACGAAAATTCAATCAATTTAATGGCTTTGTAATGCCTTTCATTTATTATGCTCATTCCTCCAAAGCATGCCAACAACAAAAAACATTATTGTTGACAGCCAAATTGTTTGTTTTCCAACACTTTTTTTATTGGTGTTACCACCCAGTTTGTGTGTTTAGATGAATCAACCTTTACATCAGTCCATCCAAAACAAACAATAAATTCTAACCCAACAATATTGGTTCAAAGCCAGTCGAAAAAAATCAACACACCAAAGGATGGGGATTGCCGTCCACCACACAGTCCAATTTGAATTGATCACCAGGCAGAACTGAAATGATTGGAGAAGAGCTGGCCGTTTCATTTACGGTTGGAGGGACTGAAATCAATAATAAGGCACAGAATTATAGGATTGAAGGGGTGGTGTACGCCCGACGGCCCCCTAAAATTTGGATCGTAGTGCATTAGGAAAAATTGGCGCCAATTGAAATTTGTTTTTAAAACAGTCAATTTCAGACTCTTTCAGAATCTTTCCGTTTCGTGCACCTGATCTGATTTTTTTCTTATTTGGCTTTGGCATTCTTATGACCAAATAAGCTAACACGAAGAACTTTCAAATCAGCCATCACTTGCCTATGTGTATTGGAATTATCAAAATCTCAGTTTATTTTTTGTAAAAAATTCAAAATTTGTTCATTACCTAGTTGTTTAAATTGAGATCCTAAATAATTTTTTTGTCAATTTTTTCTCAAACAAAATCAGAGGCCATACAGGAATAAACATACAGGAGTAAATTCGCTACATTTTCGTACCAAGGAAGTACAGTAGCGGAAAAAAGTCTGCGGGCAAGCATATTCTGAAGTTATAATTGACAGAGTTGGGTTGGAATGATTTGGGTGTTTTAAGGTGCTTTTGCGAGAAATGGTGTGGGTCTACTGGTTGGAGTCGAAGGAAAAATGTATGCAAAGGACTGCAAGCACATTCTGGAGGAAAATATGCTGGAGCACGATGTTACTTGCCTTGACGCCGACTGGATCTTCCAGTAAGACAATGATCCAAAGCACACTTCAAAGCTGGTCAAGCGGTGGTTCGTCGACAACGAAGTGCAAATTCTTGAGTGGCCATCTCAGTCTCCTGATCTGAATCCAATCGAGCATCTCTGGGAAGAGCTGGACAGAATACTTCGGGCCAGAAGTTTCACCAAAAACAGCCCCTTTGTTCAAGGTTCTTGCCGAAGAATGGAAGAAAATCTCTATTGATGTTGTTACGAAACTTGCTGAGTCTATGCCACGCCGTTGTGCTGCTGTTATTGCTTCCAAAGGTTATGCGACGAAATATTGAGGTCGAATAAACAGGTATATATTTGGTTTTCTTAGTGGTTATCAGTGCCTGAATAGTACACAAACCATGCTTGCCCGCAGATTTTTTTCTGCCCCGAAAACAAATTTTTAGTCAAACAAATTATTAGAATTTTTCCACAAAAATGGGCGCACTTATACTTAAATGTAGCTGAGATTCTGGGATTCTGAAGAATATAATCTATTTTCAAAGGTTTGCTCAAACGTATGTCTATCAAAAAATACAGAGTAAAGTACGCAAAAGATGTGCTTGCGTGTATGCAAAAAATGTGAATTTAGGGTGTTTAATAGAGACCGTCACGATCGATACATCGCATTGTTAACATCGTTACATCGGTCCCGATTTTGTTCAAAAACATCGCATCGTTACATCGTTGGTCGATTTTTGAAAACATCGTACATCGCATCGTTTTTCGGCCCAACATCGTAACGATGTATCGTTCATGAACAAAAAATATACTATTACTGGAACTCCTACACAAAGTGCGCCCCAAAATCATCCCCTTCAGAATATCCATGTCGAGATAACTAAAATGTAGGATATAATTATTTTGCATTTTGAGTCAAAAAGTTTGAGTCAAAAATGACGGTCTCTAGTGTTTAATGCAAAAGTTAGATGAAATCGCAAAAACCCTTATTTGAAAACACATATTTGAAAAATTTCAGTTGTTTGCTTTAGACGGTCTTAAGTTTCTAATATAACATCTATACGAAAATCGGCACAATTATGCTTGTAGCTGAATGTCTAAACTATCTTTTTGTGTATGAGACGGAAGAGGAAGTTCTGGCTCTGGTTTTTATGTCCTACTACAGATGCCTCACCCAAAAACCAGGCTATGTTGAATGAAAGTTGTTGTTCCGCCAGCGTCAAGAAATACTCATTTATTCTCTTCGCTTTTGTTGTTGCTCTACGTCAATTTTGTGGAATTTCGTTTTTATTGTGTTGTCGTAAAAATAAAGATCCAGTTCTGAGTCTTCTGAGAGAGTAAAGGTGATTAGGAAGTGCATTATTTGCCATATAGCCCGTGAAAATAGCACACTTTCATAACTGTAGAAAAAAGAGAAGAGATTTTTTGTTTAAAAACTTGGATTTCACCGAAAATATTCATGGTGTTTTGTTGCTATTGAACTGCACTAAGATTCAAATTTTAGGTGGTCGTGATTCAGCTAGGTAAGCCTGGATACCGTAAATTCTCTTAATGGCCTAAATTAAAAAAACGCGTTTGTGGTATTGTCTTTTGATCACTTTTTGTATTCCACTCTCAGGCAAGTTACCACTCATTTTGTAGCTAATCTCACTGGCTAGAAATTGGGTGATAACTTGTCTGAGAGCAGATTAGAAATATCTGCCAAAAACACAATACCAAGAACGCCATTTTGAACGGGAGGGAGACCGGCCTATTAGAGCATTTACGATAGGTGTGCACGCAAAAAAATGTTTGAAACTCACTTTGTACACTCAAATCAAAGTTCTTTCTGGCTTCACCAGCTGAATTTTTGACCAGACAAGACCAGCGAGTAGCATCCGAACGTTGGGCTGACAGCAAGTGCAGTTTTCGGCCTCTTTCAGATATCTTTAATTGGTTAACTGCATTTGTAAAAGCAAAAATTTAGCTCTGTATGTGTTACTGGTGCCACCGAAAAAAGCTTTGTTTGTGTTGACCAAAACAACAATATTTACGGTGCATAGACGTGTTCTCGAAAATGAAACCTTTTTCATGCCTTGGTCCCCTGTTGATTTTTTGCAAAAAAATTTTAGTTCAAAAAATATGCTTAAATCACATGTTTGAGTCCGTGCTAACATGCGCTGGACTGCCCTGAGCCTAAGCCTAAATGCGTAAAAATAGAAAAAAATTGAAAAAAGTTGAAAAAAATCAACAGTGGGGAGCAAGCTTCACATTTGGAAAAGTTTCCTCGAAAAAGAAAAATGTTTCATTTTCGAGAAAACGTCTCTACACCATATTTACATTCTTAAGGTGGTACCGTGTATGTAAATTTTTACCGCAAAAAGGACAGGGTGTTTCAAGAGAGAGACCCAATCGTCATAACTTTTTTCCCTGATCGATTTTCGAAAATCCTCGACTCGAAATCGAAAAGCAATTTTTCAACCACCGGGTGGAAGCGAGCAAAAATCGCGTTTTTGACATTATATACCGAAAAAATTGTTTTTGATTCTGTGTCGATCTGCATTTACATATTTTCGAAAATCGATAATACAAAGAAGTTACGAAGATTAAAAAGTGGGCGGAATTTTCGAAACACCCTCTACACCTCAATGCTTTTTGAACATTTGAGAGAAAAAATTGCGAAAAAAGTCAGCTCAGGAATTAAATTTTGTTTTGCATTAAAATAATTGAAAGGTGTAAATAAACGGTTTCTAAGAATGTCAAATATTTTGGTAAAATTTTGAAAAGTACAGTAGCGGAAAAAAGTGATGACTCAAGCGCTATTTTCATGAAAATCATCGTTTATTTTGATTAAAAAATATACATTGCGAAAAAGCGTAAATGACAAATGGAGCTACATTCTCTTGGCTACATTTTGACTACAAAACTGCTTATATATGCACTTTTCCCCAACTGTCAAATTACATCTGTTTGAAACACCTTCATTTCTTAGGCGGAAAAAAGTGACGACTCAAAACACTGTTTGTTAGATTTTAGTGTATTTTTTTGCTGTGTTTGATTTATTTTGTCATCTTTTGCTTACAAAACTGCTGTTTAGACTAAATGGCTCGCAAAGAACTGGTGCCCGATGTGAAAGAAGCTATCGTTCGTGCTAAGGAAGGCGGTTCAACTGATCGTGCTGTGGCTGCTCTGTTCAAAGTTGGCCAGAAGACGGTTTCGAGGGTCTACAAGCGCTTCCGTGAGTCAAAATCCGTTTCCAACCTTCCGAGAAGTGGCCGTCCTCGCAAGTCGACTGAAAGAAATGATCGGGTGCTTGCCAAAATTGTCAAAGAGGATCCAAAGAAGACGGATCCAAAGAAGCTTCTGATGTGACCAAATATGCGAATGATCGTCTCAAGCTCGGAATCACCACACGAACAGCCAGGAATATTCTCAAGTAAGTGTTTATTTTGTGCCGCAACGTTTTTCTGATGATTGGTTATAGACGTGCCAATTTGCCAGCTGCCAAGCCTTCGAAAAAGCCGTGGATTTCAAAAAAGAATGTGAAGGCTCGTTTGAAGTTCGCCCGTGCTCATCTGGATTGGTCTGTTGCTGATTGGGGAAGAGTGCTCTGGAGCGATGAAAGCAAGTTCAATCTGTTCTCTTCCGATGGCATTCGTTACGTCCGACGTCCTCCTGGCCAGCGAAACAATCCAAAATACCAGGTTCCGACTGTCAAACATGGTGGAGGGTCGGTTATGATATGGGGTAAGAATGGAAAATCATTGCTAGATTTAAGGTGGTTGGTTTAAGGTGCATTTTCGCGTGATGGTCTGGGTCCACTGGTCGAGTCGAAGGAACAATGTATGCCAAAGACTACAAGAAGATTCTGGAAGACAATATGCTGGAGCACGCCATCACTTGTCTCGGTTCCGACTGGATCTTTCAGCAGGATAACGATCCAAAGCACACCTCCAGGTTGGTCAAGCAGTGGTTCGTCGACAATGAAGTGGAAGTTTTGGAGTGGCCATCGCAGTCTCCCGACCTGAATCCGATCGAGCATCTCTGGGAGGAGCTGGACAGAAGAATTCGGGCCAGAAATTTCACCAAAACTGCCACTTTGTTCAAGGTTCTCGAGGAAGAGTGGAAGAAAATTTCTATTGATGTTGTTATCAAACTTGTTGAGTCTATGCCTCGTCGTTGTCAGGCTGTCATTGATGCGAAGGGTTATGCGACAAAGTATTAGTGCTGAATAAAGATTTATTGTCAGAAATGCTGCTTATTTTTGAACAGTTTCGTGATATTTGCCAACAAACAGTGTTTTGAGTCGTCACTTTTTTCCGCCTAAGAAATGAAGGTGTTTCAAACAGATGTAATTTGACAGTTGGGGAAAAGTGCATATATAAGCAGTTTTGTAGTCAAAATGTAGCCAAGAGAATGTAGCTCCATATGCCATTTACGCTTTTTCACAATGTATATTTTTTAATCAAAATAAACGATGATTTTCATGAAAATAGCGCTTGAGTCATCACTTTTTTCCGCTACTGTACACTCCATCACAGAACAAATGAGAACTTTTCTCTAAATTAATAAAAATAATAATAACAAACTTGGACGAGGGCATTGCTCAATTCTGCACCTGAGTTGATGGTTCTACCACCCTTCTGCCATTCAATGCTCATAGGCTCAGTACCTTTAGCATTGCAGACCAACTCTCCAGCCTTGTTAAGCACCACTGTCACAGCCTCCATCTCCGAGCCCGCCAGTTCAGGAGCATCTAAAATTCGAAAGTTAACCCAATTACCCACCTGCAACAAGTAAAAAAGCCATACCGATGACAGTCAGGAAAACATCTAAGTCAGCCGCACCCACACTATTAGTGGCAATGCAGGTATACCGAGCCGAATCACCACCACTAGCTTCCAAAATCTGGAGTTGTCGAGCAGAGTTGGTGAAACGGTGTTTGACAGAGGAGTAGTCAAAACTACGGCCATCCTTCAACCAGGCAATGGTCGGCTCAGGACTTCCGGTGGCCGGACACATCAAGGTTACCGATCTTCCAACATTCACTTGTATCTCGATTGCCACATTGGAACTGTCGATCTTGGGCTCTTCTGCAAATAGATTGTTAATGTTTTTGTGGGTGAAAAAAGATGTTTTACCTAGGAGACTGAGAAAGAAGTCATGCTTGTCTTCACCAGCAATGTTCTTGGCAACACAAGTGTATTTGTCTACGTGGTTCTGAAATGCAAACATTTTGGGTATTTTTTTTGCTATACAGCTACCAGTTAACTATTAAACCTCGGTTATTATCCGGAAAGTTTCCAGCAAAATTTACAATTTCCTATGTAATTTCAGTCTTTTGACTGGAAAGTTTTCCAAAATTTTACGGAAAACTTTCCAAATTATTTTCTGCCGGACAAAAAAGTAACCCTAGTCGGCAACCAGAAATTTTCCTTCTTTTGTAGTACAGTCGACGCTCGATTTAAGGACATAAAATTTTTATTATTTAATTGGTTCGCAAAGAAATAACTGTCAATAAAAAGACGCTCGATACAAGGACAGCGTTTGGCCGTCCCCAGGCTGTCTTTAAATCGAGCGTCGATTGTGCAATTTCTACAAATAAAGGAAATTGTCGCCGACAAATTCCCTTTTTTGCATAAAATGTCGCGCGGCAATTTCCTTTATTTTTTGTAAAGTGGGCTCTATAGACGGGTGGTATTTAATTTTGCCCACTAATTTGTGGAAAATGCCCGCTAACATAGTTGGACGGTCGCCGACGCCGGTGTGCGCGCGGAAAATTTTGGAAAAATTGGGGCGCCGACGCCGGCACTCTGCGCCTTCTTACAAAATTGTGTGATCTGGCGCACGGCGCCACTTTTTCGGTACTTTTTTATTTCTTTCCTCATTATAAAAATAGTCTTTTTCTAGTTGTTTCTTAACTGTGTTTTGTACTGATTCTCATAGACTTTTTAGCTACTATGACTCACACAGCTTTAGTTCCTTTTAAAAATTGTATATCACAAGTTATAAAAGCGATTAAATTGTAATATAAAATAGTTTTAAATAAAAAATTTGCATAGCTACTTTCTTTGTGTGAGTCGCTCGGCGCCGATTTTCTTGCATTTTTTCCCCGGCTCCAACTTTTTGCTAATGGCGACCGGCGCCTATTATTTACAAAGTAAGGAAGAAAGGCAAGAACGAAGAACTGGAAGAAGCCCTCCTGGTATGGATCAAGCAAGTGCTGAGTCAGAACGTCAGCGTTACCGGTGAGCTCATCAAGGTACATTGTTTTTTTCTTTTTTTTCTCTTTCAACCTTTTGTTTTTTAGGAAAGGCCAAAGAAATCGCAGCACTGCTCGACATCGACAACTTTGAAGCAAGTAATGGTTGGCTGGAGGGTTTTAAAAATCGCTTCTCGATCAAGCAACTATCAAAGCAAGAAGAGGCTGGTTCAATTGACGTGGGTTCTTTGAAGCAGCAAATCTTGCGTGAAGAGATGGCCAAGTTTTTGCCTGATGACATCTACAATGCCGATGAAACTGCACTCTTCTGGCAACTCCTTCCGAACAAGACTCTGTCTTTCAAAGGTTGTTGTTTATTTTTTTCGATGTGATTGGTTTATTGTAATGTTATTATTTATATTTTACAAGTGAAAAGTGCATCGGTGGGAAAAAAAGCAAAGAGCGCGTTACAGTCCTCGTCGGTGCCAATATGTCTGGGTCAGATAAGCTTTCTCTTCTCGTTTTTGGCAAGTCGACAAGCGTTTGAAACTTGGATCAAGACTTGGGACAAGAATTTGGGCAAGGACAAAAGAAAGGTGTTGCTTTATCTGGACAATTGCTCGGCTCATCCTCTGAAACTCGTGCTACAAAACATAACGGTCAAGTTCTTCCCTCCTAACACGACAGCAATAAGTCAGGTATGTTTTTATGTGTTTTTCGAGTTTCTTCGATTTTGTTTTTGTATTTTCAGCGATTTTGTTTTTGTATTTTCAGCCCATGGACCAGGGCATCATCCAAAATTTGAAGGTACACTACCGTCGTTTCCTACTTCGTGAGCGCATCAAATCCATCAACCATAAGAAAAACATTGTGATCAATTTGCTCAATGCTCTACACATTCTGCGCAAAGCCTGGACTGAAGTCAAGCCGTCGACTATCAAGAACTGCTTCAAGCATGCCGCATTCAACAATGAGTCAGTGATCAAAGATGAAGCAAATGACGAACTCCTGCTTGCATGACTATATCCATTTGGATGACGATGTGATCACAGGTTTGGTTTTAACTTTTAGGATCTATAAAATAGTACTTTCAAATTTAGATGGTGCGCTATCTCTTGAGGAAATCGTGGAAGAGGTGGCAACAAACGGCAGTCAGCTAGCCGATAGTGAAATCGAAGAAGATAATGATCCAGTGGAGCCACCTAAGTAAAGTTGGGGGTAAAATTTGGGGGTTTACTCGCAGCACTACCGGTACAATTAGGAATAGACTTTATTGACACTGGACAATTTACAATAGAAGATGACAAACTATTGATCTCTGGAGTAGAAGACGCTGGAGATCCCCAAAGGCAAGGCAGGCTCGGACCACAACCACAAGTGCAACCACCCATCACCGGCGCAGGAAAAGACGTGACTTGGTGTGCGAGACTGGAGGCAGAGAGGCAGGACGGTGCACAACTTGGGGACCTGGAGAAGCATCGAGAACACTGCAAAATTTGTAAGCATCACGAAAAACGTGATCAGCGAAAGTCATCGTGTAAGCGAACGATAAGCCTTTCCGTAACTTGATCAATCGATTTGACGCATCTAAACATAATAACACATGAAAAATTCATAAAACCACCACAAATTCCAGGAAATGTTATCGGGCGGTAACTTTTTCGTGACCTTATTTTTGCATTGTTTCAAACTTTGCGATTTTTTTGCATAAATTTTAAATGAATCTTTTGAACAAAAATACCAGTTTTGTAGAGCGTGAAATTTTCTACAAGACTGTCTATTTCGTTTTCCCTTTCCGTTTGAAAAATAATTAAATTCAAACAGTTTTTCTCAAAAAAATGTGGAAATTCTGATCGGGCGGTAACTTTTTTCCGCAACTGTATCACGAGAAGGATCACTGGCATGTTTGCTTGAAAAAGGAACATCGGAGCGAGGCAACATCGATGCACAAGAGCTAAATTCAGAAAAATTCAAAAAGACTTCTTTATTGTGCTTCGACGCCCTCGGCCCAATATTTCTTCACAAGACAAATTCAAATTCAAATGAATTATTTCTCGGGATATTTCACTGGAAATATTTCCTTATAGTTTCCTATAGGGAAATCGCTGGAAAGCGGGAAAGGAAGCTGGGCAATCCTTACACCTATATCAAGCCTTGAAGCCTCTAAAGCTATGTATATTGTGCGCCAATTTGCCGAAAAGAACTTCGCCGATCCAGCCGTTCTCAATTACTACGTTATATATCTCAATTACTTTGTTATTACTATGCTATATACCAATACAGAACCAAGAATAAAGTCTAAAAGAAACTAACAGATTTTTCCCGTCTAGTTTATTCCCGTAATTCAATGTTATGTTATTTACTGTCTGAATTAAAACCTCGATAAACCGGCATTTTTGTCTTACAATAAAATAATAACCTCGATAAACCGGCACGACTTTAAATAGGCACCTCTTTGAACCGGCACACCAAGATCGGTCCCCAGGGTGCCGTTTTAAAGAGGTTCAACTGTATGCTGAGCATGAATCCGTCAAAAAACTGTCTACGGATGCAAGATAATCACATAGACTTCCGGTTCTCAAATTTCTGGTTTTTGCAATGGTGGACAGTTTTTCTTGACGAATTCGTGCTGAGTATAGTCGATTTTCTTACAAAAATGCTATTAAAATAAAAAAATCACTGTTAAATTTAAAATTAAAAAAAATCGATCATTAATTGTTTTTTGTCTCGAGTGGAATTAGAAATATGACAGCGGGTTTCAACTGAAAGAACTTTTTCACAAGTAAATCAACCATGCTGAATACGAATCCGATGCCACATTTTAAAGATTACATAGGGCCCGGCCATACTTACCTGCAATTTGCAAATAAATTGCAAGTTTGTTGGGAAACTTGCAATATGCAATAATTTGCGGCAATTTATTGCATATTGCGTCTATACTTTTTGCATATTGCATTGCAATAAAATTGCGCAATTAGATTGCCGCAATTTATTTGCATGTTGCGTCTATACTTTTTGCATATTGCTGCAATTTATTTGCAGATTGCAGATTGCATGTTCAACATGCAATTTTTTGCATCTTTGTTTATGGTGTACTTTTGTACTTTTTCGTTCAGTTTTTACTTATTCTACATTTTTCTTTCTTTAGATTCAATTCGTGCACAAAGAGATATAAATGCCGTCCGCGCTTGAGGATGCTAATGCTCTGTTCGGAGTATGTTATTGCTTTTAGTGATTCCTGTTTTTATATTACTGTTTCAGTTTGCTCACGCGACCTATGATGCTGGTGAGGATATTGGGAATAAGCTTGGGAATAAGCCGTGCACCGTGCTCGCCTATCGTATGTCGGAGACCGTCACAGAAGCAATGGTTGGTTATTATTGGTCGTCAATTAACGGACTCATTCGAAGTTAATATTTAGCTTCGCTTTGCATTCGGAACGTTGGATATTGAAACCCGTTCTTACCAGCTTATTCCCAATATCCTCACCAGCATCATAGGTCGCGTGAGCAAACTGAAACAGTAATATAAAAACAGGAATCACTAAAAGCAATAACATACTCCGAACAGAGCATTAGCATCCTCAAGCGCGGACGGCATTTCTTATATCTCTTTGTGCACAATTGAATCTAAAGAAAGAAAATGTAGAATAAGTAAAACTGAACGAAAAGTACAAAAGTACACCATAAACAAAGATGCAAAAAAAAATTGCATGTTGAACATGCAATCTGCAATCTGCAAATAAATTGCAGCAATATGCAAAAAGTATAGACGCAACATGCAAATAAATTGCGGCAATCTAATTGCGCAATTTTATTGCAATGCAATATGCAAAAAGTATAGACGCGACATGCAAACAAATTATGGCAATTTAATTGCGCAATTTTATTGCAAATTGCAGATTGCATGCAAAAAGTATGGCCGGGCCCATATAAATTATTGAAAACCATCAAAAATATACAAAAACGAATTAGTGCTAATTTAGCACTAAGTAAAACTCTAAATGCTAATCTGACTTGGTGCTAAATAAGAATTTTTTAGCACTCTCAGTGCTAAAAAAGTGCAAAAACACTTCTTTTAGCACCAAATGCAGTTCCCTGGATCACGACCGAGACCTCGATCAAAGTCTGTGAGCAAGGCGCAAGAACTTTTGGACAATCTGATTCGTCAGTCTAGTCCAAAAAATTCCGCGGAAAGATGTCTAATTTTACGACTTTGCATGTTTGGGATTCCGTATTCTTTGTTTGATTTGCATTTTAAAGGTCGTTCAAATGCGCGGGCACCATTCTTGACATTCTCTCATTCACATAATTTCCTTGAGATAGTGGTCAGGTTTCGATTCCTCGGATTCCCTCAAAAAAATTCGAGGATCGAGGCGAAACGAAGCCCCGAAAATTTTGAGATTGGCTTGAGGAATCGAGGCCTGTGTGAAAAATGCCCGCTGACATAGTTGGACGGGCGCCAGCTTTTGAGTCATTTTAGCTTCTATGACTCACACAGCTATAGTTCCTTTTAAATTGTGTATTACAAGTTATAAAAGCGATTAAATTGTAATATAAAATAATTGTAAATAAAAAATTTGCATGGCTATTTTCCTTGTGTGAGTCGCCCGGCGACTCACACAGCCTCGAAAATTTCGAGATTCGCTTGAGGAATCGAGTCCTCGCCTTGAAAAATCCGAGACCCCAAGAAAGCCCCTAGACAACCGTAATGGTGATGCCCGACTAAATTTGAACTTTTCGTAGCAAATTGGCCTGCCCATATTTTTTGTTTTTATCCGTACTGTTTTACTGTCACGTTCTTGCTATTCGCAGGTGTTGCTACAGAGTTCGTTTATTGAGATTGATTACATTCGTGATATCTTCTGCTACTAACGGTTTGTAATTTTTCTGGCTCATATCAAAGAGTATATTTCACTTTTTTCAGATATACGATGGCCTTCAATGTAAGTGGCTGTTAGCAATTGGGCGTAGAATATTCCTAATTAAATTTAAGATGGTTCTGCGCAAGCGAAATCTCAATGTCGACATGACTGAGCCTCCGCAAGTGAAAAATGGCTCGTCCAAGCGCAAAAGGTATCATAATTTAGTGTTTAAGTCTAGTCTTATTTGTGGTTTTTAGTGGTCATGACTTTCTTGAGGGATTGGAGCATCGAAGCAAGAAGATCCTGCTGGGAAAGCGCAGCGAATTGGAAGACCCGGCTCCAGATGTGGATTATGATAAGGAAACCAGAGAAGATGTGAATGCGGTCGCCGAGTATGCCCAAGATATCTTCAACTATTACAAATATCGAGAGGTTTGTCGGAAAAGTGTTTTTTTAATTCTTTGGTAACATTTTTCAGAAGTTCTTCAAGACTCGTGACTACTTCCGCCATCAGCCCTTCATCAGTCGTGATAGTCGCGCCATCTTAGTCAACTGGTTGGTGGAATTGCAGGAGACCTTCGAGCTAAATCATGAATCTCTGTATTTGGCCATCAAGATGCTGGATCTCTACTTGGATCGTACTCCAGCTGTCCAACCGAATCGTCTTCAGCTGATTGCTTGTGCTTCGGTCTTTATCTCTTCCAAGTATGACGTGAGTAGCATTTTTCATCTTATTTTTTTGCATATTTTTTTTGCAGGAGCGATCTCCGCCAACGGTTGAGGACTTGATATACGTTGCTGAGCACAACTTCGATCGTAAAAAACTTCTTGATGAAGAGCGTTGTTTCTTCCGTACTGTTGGTTTGGATCTGGGCATGCCTATCTCCTACCGCTTCCTTCGTCGTTATGCCAGAGTAAGCTCTAATTCAGTGCATGATAGGCCTCAATCACCTGTGTTTAGGTTTGTAAGGTGGATATGCCTATGCTCACATTAGCTCGCTACATATTGGAAACTTCGCTCATGTTCTTTGAGTTCTGCCGTATCTCTGAGTCCCTGATTGCCGTAGCCTGTTTGCTGCTGGCTTTGCGAATGAAAGATATGGATTGGGTAGAATTTGCAATTGTTCTCTTATAAATTCGACATTGTTTATAGACTCCGACCCTGCAGAAGTATTCAGGATACAAGATGGAGCAGGTGGAACCACTGATGTTTTCTCTCAACCACATGTATTTTATTTTGGAGTTTGCAAAACTAACTGGTCTACTCACTTCCACTCATCTTTTAGGATTATCAAGCGTGAAAGCAGTTATGCCCATTTGGACGTTATCTTCAAGAAGTACAGTCACAAGTAGGGATCCGCAATATTGTTTCTATCCATCAGACCATTTTTTTGTGTTTTTGCAGGGTCTTTATGTTTGTTGCCGAGACGAAGTCGCTGCCGGATGCTTACCCGCTGTCTGATCCTATTTTGCCGCCGATGGAGCTGCTGAGTCAAGGCGCTTAGAATTATGGAGACAGTCTATTAACATATTCATCGTTGCAACTTCGTTCCATCAGTTCATTGTATTCGCTAACAATGTTTGTGCTCGTGCAGATAAAAGTTGCTGCTAAAATTCGTTTCTTTTACTATTGTGGCGCGCGTTAAAACGCGGCAGCTGGTGTTGTAAAATTATTTTTCTGTGGGGCATTAAAGGTAGTTGCGACGTTCGCCTATGTCTGGACTTTCGGAATTTGATTGTTCCAAATTTTCAAAAGACAAATGAGGGAGCAAGTATATTTTTTTCTATTTATCTGCTATGGGGATCTGTGTGTGTTCGCCGTATTTATGCGGTAAGCCCCAGTATTCAAAACTATGTTCAACATCTTCTTGTTGGTGGGTCCTGTGTGATTAGTGACTACCCTTTTATTACCTTCCGCTCCCAATACAGCCCTTGATCCCTTTAAATTTCAAAAGGCGCCAATTTAAATTTTTTAAATTTTGTCTAAAAAACCATGATACCCCCCTGTGGATCAAAAAATTTTTTTTTCTCAGAATTTAAAAAACAGCCGGCTTTCTCAGGAAATCGGGGTCAAGAAACACGAATATGATGTTATCATCTCCATCTGATCACTCCCGTGGGGGGATTCGAAACTGCAACCAAATTCGGCTTAGTCCAAGTGACAGTTTTACACTAAGGCCAAAAGGGGAAAGTTGTTAAATTTAGCCTGCATATGATCGTTTAACCTTTCTAATTTTTAGGCAAAATCTTCAAATGTATTGCTCACCTATTTAGTAAGCACTTAAATGGCTCAAAGGCTTTAGTATCTACTTCGAATTTTCAATGTTTGTGCCCGTGAAAATAAAAGATCCTTTCTATATATGAGTCGTAGACTACGACTCGTAGTCTTTATTTGCCGTTATAATTATTTCAGGATAAAAATATATTTGTTGAGAGTCCGAATTTTTTCAAATAGCGGAAATTATTTTTAAAAAAGTCGGTAATGTTTGAAGTGCGCCACTTCGGATAATCTGAAAAGCCGTGATGAGGTCAAGCATATTTTATGAAACTTCTAGAATTTTTGATGTGATTCTAAATGTGAAACTTTAAATTGTTTAACGGCTCGTGCATGAAAGCAATTTATAAAGCGAGATATTTATATGTTTACGAACTCATGTTTCAAAGAAGTGGGCGGCAGGCTAAACAAACATTTTAAAAAGTATGCAGCAGGTCTACAATCTGTCCTAATATTCTCTGAAAGATTCCTAATTTGTTTTAAATCGGCAAAATATTGTGCGAAAAAAGGCATAACTTAGCAAAAATGTAAGCATTGGCAAATGCTGGACTATTTACCTTGTTCAACTGGGCAAAATGCAGACGTTGTTTGCTGCTTGACAGGTACACGTCACTTAGCTCATCTAAAGGCCTGTTGGACTTTAGCCATGTGATTTGAGGAGGAGGGTGGCCGAATGCAGGACACGTAATTGAAATTCGATGACCTAATTCACCACTAACTTCTGAAGACAGGTTGTCTCGCTGGATCCTAGGAGGTGCTGGAAAGTAACAAATATACTGTATACATTAGGTATAAAACCAGTTTATGTGCAAAACATACTAATAACTTCCAGCTGGACATCCTGTTCTGCAACACCTGCCTTGTTCCTAGCCTCACAAGAATACCTTCCAGCATGCTCCACATCCACTTGTGTGAATTTCAGCTCATACCCTTCTATATTCACATTGGACAGCCGACGGGATATGTTGGATTCCAGTAAAAGCTCGCCGTTTTTGTACCAAGTGATGCTTGGCTCTGGCTTACCAGTGGACGGACATACCAGCATCAATGCATTTCCTTTGATCACTGTCCTAAAATTTTGAACTGGACTATTTATCGAGGGCATGGGGGTACTATATATGTTTTTACTCCACTCGCAAATTGAAAATGGATATAGGCAAAAACATCTGTCAAAATATGCAAATTTTGTAAAATTGTTGAAACTGGAATTGCAGGGTTACGCGCTGGTGCAAAAAATTTAGAGAATGCTTAATTAAAAACCAGAGCACAACAAGTTTTTTTAATTTGACGGGACATTTACATATTTTGACGAGTATTTTCAATACTAGTCTGTTTAAGTAAGGCCTGTAAAGTACCTATTCTTGTCTTTTTCTAACATCAAAATAACAGGCTTTGTGAGAACTTCCAGCTGAAAATCCACTCGGCTTTCACCAGCTGCATTTCTCACAGTGCACGCATAATTTCCTTCATCAGCTTTCTGAGATCTAGAAATTATTAGTTTTATTTAAAAAAAAAAGTTTTCGATTCGTAAAAATTGAGAGCTATTTGTCTATACACCATTCACTTTAACGTTTATTGAGCATAATGACCGCGCCGTCTTCCGGAACGGTCCCGTCCCCGTCCGGACCATCTAGCAATTGGCCCAACAAATCTGGACGGTCTACTTTCTAGAACATGAACCGCCATGTTCTAGTGTCAAAAGCACAGCGACCGTCCATCCCCGTCCACCTTTTCAATCAACCGGCTGGACCGTCCCGAAAATTATCATTTTTCGAAAAAA
Organism: Ditylenchus weischeri; assembly: GCA_029231635.1. Lineage (NCBI taxonomy): Eukaryota > Metazoa > Nematoda > Chromadorea > Rhabditida > Anguinidae > Ditylenchus > Ditylenchus weischeri. Next base: position 11,790 of record JAMRYI010000385.1, on the reverse strand, counting down.
AAATTTGGAAAAGGTGGACGGGCATGAACGGTCGCTGTGTTTTTGGCTCTAGAACATGGCAGTTCATGTTCTAGAAAGTAGATCGTCCAGATTTGTTGGGCCAATTGCTAGACCGTCCGGACGCGACGGGGACGGGACGCGCCCGTAGGACGGCGCGGTCACTATGCTGCTTGAGAAAAACGGCTATTGGCGAAAACATACCAGTGGCGAAGTGATCTCATTGGCAAAAAGATGCCATTGGTGAAATGATCTTATTGGTAATACTTTCATTGGCAAAACGATTACGCCCCGTTACTTTAGGGGTTACTTTCGGAAACACTGCTTCCTAACCTCCATTGTGGCGAGCCTTTATAATAAAATAGAAACTACAGTATGAACGCGTATGAGACCAAAACTGTGCTCTTTAGCTAAATCAGAAGAATTTTTCAAATTTGTGCGATAAGTGCATATTTTCAGACGTTAAAAAAGTTAATATTAGGGTTGTATAATTACCATGGTACTTAAAATTGTGGTAATTATCGTGGTTAGGGTTGGCGAAGGCTCGGATTCTTCGATTCAAAGAATCGAAAAGTCGATTGGAATCGAAAATTTTCGAAGAATCAGATCGGATCGAAAGTCGAAAATCGTTTTTTTTTCGAAGAATCGAATCGGACTGAAAAAGTCGAAAACGAAGAATCGCTTCGCCAACCTTAATCGTGGTAATTACCATGGTAATTACCTGGTAATTACCCAAAATCAATGGTAATTATTATTATTTTCAAATTATCATTTTTGCATAAAATTTATTCAAATAAAGCATTACAAAATAATATTGGCTGTAGGTGAAAAGACCCGTCAAAATGATTAAATCTCCCGTCAAAATCACTAAATCTCCCGACAAATTTAAATTTTGCATTGTTAAGTTTTACTTTTACCTCATCAAGGTCATATTTTATGCAAGATGCGTCGATTTCGATTTTGACGGGAGATTTAAATATTTGACGGGTCTTTTCACCTACAGCCAATATTATTTTGTAATTTGTAGCAAGAATGGATTGTCCAGGAAATTCGGAGTGATATTTCCCGTAGCGAATGCCTAAAATAGTAAGATAGTATGATAAAATAGTACGAAAAGATACTTACCGTCGTCAATAAAATGTCCAGCTATTCTTGATCATCATTAGTCGTTGTGTCGAACCAACTGTTTAACAATCTTGAGCTTGTTTGAGACGAGACTTCACTAGCATCTGTAAGCTTTGTTTTCTTCGGCCGAGGAGATTCTTCTGTGCTGGCAGGCTTCAATTAAATTAACTCAAATTACCTTGAGATGCCTTTCCACTCGATCAGCCTTGTTGCTTGCTTTCCAGCCACAAAAATTGCAGGTACCGACTACAACTTGTTTTCCATTTGCATCTACATCTTCGGTTCGCTTGAAATAACTCCAGCACCAAGATAAAGGCTTCATCTATAAAAAATGCAATAAGCTTACAATCTGTAGTATTCTGCTAAAGTCTGAAGAACTTTTGTAAGTGAATGAAAAGTAGAGATAGAAACGGGACGGGGTCCCGGCCGGGACCCCGTCCCGTTGGACGAAAATTTGACCCAAAATCCCGTCCCGGAATCCCGCCCGGTCAATTTCAAAATTCCCGGTCCCGGTTTCACCTAAATCCCGGTCAATGAAATAAGGAAACGAAATCCATCGAATTTCTTTGAGAAGAAAGCTTTTCTTCTGCATCTTTCAGCTTTGTAGTGTAATCCGCGTGAGTTTTTGCGTGCGTAAAAAGCCCCTTTGTACTTTAGTCCGTCATTTTGATTAGTTTTTGGCACACTCGACATTTCGCCTCACCAGCTGATAAATTTTCAAATAGCCCGATGCTCCAGATCACGCTCATCTCTATTAAAAAAAACTATTGATCACAGTGGTGAAAAAAAAAAAACACAAAAGGCAAACACATTTTGTCTTTGCTTCGTTGCTAAAAATGCTTGAAAAATATCAAAAATTTGGTACTTTGCAGCTTAAATTAAGACAACTGAAATCCCGGTCATTTTACCGGGATACCGTATGGGGTCCCGCTCGGTAGGTTCACAAAATGCCGGTCCTGGTCCCGGTCTCAATCTAGGTGAAAATTCCCGTCCCGAAATCCCGTTGGGTGGCGTTTTTCTATTTCTAATGAAAAGCCTGTCACAATTCAAAAAAATTTAAGTTTAAATTCAAATTTTTGAAAAATATTTATAGTTACCAATATTACCAATATTTTAATGATCGTGGTAATTTGGATGGTAATTACCATGGTAATTACCATTGTACAACCCTAGTTAATAGGCATAATCTGTAAGAATGGACCACCCTGTCGAGAGGATTGGCCATGCCGGAATTAAAATGTCGCTTTTTTCAAAATTTTGTATTTAAAAGTGGTTTGTTTTATCCCATATTCTTGTTTAGCCCAATCAGCTGAACAAGACAGTGAAAAAACTCTAAAAAATGGCTATCTGATGAGAAAAACAGCTTTTTAGAATAAAGGGGCTTTATTAAGGGTTGCCAGAAATCGAAATGATAATCTATAGGAAACTTCAAGTTTTGAGCACTTTAGTCAGTTTTTCTTGACGGATACGTGTTCAGCATGGTCGATTTACTTGTGAAAGGGCTCTTTGCATAATAATATTTCTTGGTTTTTTCGTTTCGCCGAAAAAAAATTAAGTGTTCTTGAGAATATTGAAGGACAAGGGACCACAGGCGCCTATCGGCGCCTCTATAGTATTTCGAAATTTCAATGAGGGGCTATGACTTCATTCATAAAAATAGGTATATCCCCTATTAGAACTCATTTTGTTCGCCTGTTCTTTTTTTAAAACGAAAGCTGACATTCTGGGGAACACGATGGTGTTAGCGACAAAAGTGATTTCGCTATCTACGACCCGTTCTGGCCTTCGAAGTGAAAAAGCGTTACCCACCCACCTACCCACACATGCCAAATACTATATGAGATGCGAGAATTTTTTTAAAGGAAAATGTTCCACAAAACTCACTTGAGCAGCATCAATTTTTTGTTTGAATGGACTGTTGAGAACTTGACCATGTCCAAAGAAATGGGTTCATGATCCTTGTGCCTAAAATCGAACACACTTTGAAAGTCGCAAAAAGTTCTTAAATTTAAAAAGGAGTCACTGTAAAATTTCTAATTACCGCCAGGTACTGACCGTTGGCGATAATTAGAGGTTTTGCAATACTTACCAGGTTATTTCCCCCTCAAAATTGGCCGTCTTGACCGGACATGTAAACGAGGCATCCTCGCCCTCCACAACTTCTATGACTCTTTGGAAAGCAGTGTCGAGAATGGCTGGTCGGAGAATAACATCCACCTTGAAGGTCAGTCCAGCACTAGAGACTTTGTTTTTGGCTGAGCAGGCGTAAATTCCCTGGTGATTAGCGTTGGCATTGTTGATTTTAAGCTGTTGACCGTCACTCAGCAGTTGGAGAGAATCGTCTGGTGTGGGTACTTGGACTGGCTGTCCGCCTTTGGTCCACTCGATGGTCGGGATAGGCGAGCCTTCGGCTTCACAGTCCAATATTAGAGAACTGTTTTCAATCACTTTGGCATCACGACTCATACTCAAAATTTTGGGGGCCACTGTAAGTTAAACGTTTTAAAATATTAAAGGACAAGGGACCACAGGCGCCTATCGGCGCCTCTATAGTATTTCGAAATTTCAATGAGGGGCTATGACTTCATTCATAAAAATAAGTATATCCCCTATTAGAACTCATTTTTTTCGCCTGTTCTTTTTTTAAAACGAAAGCTGACATTGTGGGGAACACGATGGTATTAGCGACAAAAGTGATTTCGCTATCTACGACCCGTTCTGGCCTTCGAAGTGAAAAAGCGTTACCCACCCACCCACACATGCCAAATACTATATAAGATGTGTTTTCATTAAATGGTTCCAAAAAAGTTTACACCACCTAATAATAGGGTGGCCCTATCGCCTCATATACGAGACAAATGTCGTCTTTTTTTTGGAATATTCGGCTCCTTAAATTTTTAATTTTTTCAAATGTACACTGCCTTTTTTCTGGGATTTTTTTCTTATAAGAGCTTCTTTTTTCGATATCATGCACCTCCTTCTTTGTAATTCTATATGGCTACCCTGAATTCGGTTGGCTAACTTGGCCACTTAAACGAACTAAAACGTCGAAATATAATTTTTTTATTTTGTGACCCGAAAAGTAGGGATGGCGAGTAATCGGATACCTGAAGTTAGGGCAGGATGAGAAATGGACCCGAATTTTTCCGGCCTGGACCTCTTTTGAAAATCTCTAGAAGCTAGGGAATGAGCAGTTTTTATTGACAAAAAACTTATTTTGTGGTAAATGAAAAATTGGCGCTGTTTTTGTTGAGATAACCGCCCCCCCCCCAAACATCAATTTTTTTATTTGATTCATTTGTAGTTTGTAACTTTTTATTCATTTTTAGGATTCGGCTTGGGTAAGGGTTGGCCGCCCGAAAAATTACCCGGTTGGTATTATTTTTATTTGTTTTTTTTCTAAAGGGTGACGCATGCCGGGTCGGACATGGGAATGTAAGGCCCACTACAAAGGGACAATTCATGATAATTTTTTGACTAGCTTTATAAGGCATATTTTGGCAGTTAGATTGTATTTGGAAACAAATCATACCAAGAATTTCCAATTTGAAGTCTTTCTTAGATTCCCCAGCCTTGTTGGTGGCCACACAAGAGTACATCCCTGCATCTTCAATGATTGGTTTGAGCAGTGTGAGTCTATGGCCTCCATTCAGAAACTGAACACCTTCGTCTTTGGGGTGCAGAGGAATGCCTTGACGAGTCCACACCAGTTCCACTTCAGCTGCTTGCGCCAGTTCACAGTCGAAGCTGATGGGATGTGAGAGAAGGGTCTGCAAAGCTCGTAATCGAAATAGTCAAAGCAAAGAAAATTTCAATCAACCCACCTCCAACTCAGTCACTTTTTCGGCTCCAGTCAGTTCCGGCTGGACAACCACCTGCACTTCGAATGTCTTCCTGGCCTTGCCAGCACTGTTGACAGCATCACAGACGTAGAAGCCAGCATCTTCAATGAAAATCTCTTCGAGGTACAGGAAGCGGTCATCGTTGAGGAGCTGGAAAATGAAGAAAATATAAAAAATATAATTTAGGGTGACTTCTAATTTCTACCGGGTGGGCCAATTTCTTTTGGCCGTAACTTTTTGTTCTGACACGATTTCGATATTCTATAAACGCAGATCAACTCAGAATTTCATAGAATTTTTTTGGCATATCTGGCTCAAAAAAATTTTTGGTCAAAATTTTCTAAATTTGCCTTGGTCCCCCCTGTTGTCTAAAAACGTCTAAAATGCGATGTTTTTAGACAACAGGGGGGACCAAGGCAAATTTAGAAAATTTTGACCAAAATTTTTTTTTGAGCCAGATACACCAAAAAAATTCTTATGAAATTCTGAGTTGATCTGCGTTTATAGAATATCGAAATCGTGTCAGAACAAAAAGTTACGGCCAAAAGAAAAGGTGCAAAAAAATTGGCCCACCGGTACATCTCCTTTTTTTTCAAAAATGAGTATAGAAATTGTGTCAGAAAAATTGGCCCCCATAAATTTTCCTTTTTAAAACTAAAGCAAAGAGTACCCAAATATACAGTAGCGGACAAAAATAATGTAACACCTGTACAAAAATCTAAGTTTTGGTAAAGTTCTAGTATCTCCTGGCAAAATTTTGTCCGGCAAAAACATTTTAAGTGTATTTTTAAGCAAGGAACATGATTCTGCAAAAAAAAATTCATTCTTGAGGGCACAATTTCATTCTACAGCCACTTTTTCACGACTAGTCCATTTTTGGGCCGGACAAAAGTAATGTAACACCCTTGATTTTTGTACATTCGCTCACCTCTTTGTTATTGTCGCCTTTTACAAAAAGTTGTTTTAGCTCTAGAAGATGGTAAACAAGAAGAATCAGCCTGTGCAGACCAGAGAAGCTATCAAAAGAGCATCGGATAGTGGTATGTCAACTCGGAAGGTCGCGTCTTTATTTGTGTGAGCAATGCAATGGTTTCGAGAGTCACCAAGCGCTTCAAATCAACCGGAAACTTCGCAAACATGCCTCGTAGTGGCCGTCCGCGCAAGTCAAGTGAGAAAAGTGATAGAGCCTTAGTTCGAATCGTCAAAAGGATCCTTTGAAGACAGCCACTGATGTTACCAAGCATGCAAATGAACGTCTGGGTCTCGGAATAAGCACGCGCACAGCCAGAAGAATTCTCAAGTAAGCTCCAAATTTTGTCGGAAAAAGTGTGAACAAGCTTTATTTCAGAAGAGCCGATCTCCCTGCTGCTCGTCCATCCAGAAGCCGTGGATCTCGAAAAGAATGTGAAGGAACGTCTCAAGTTCGCACACGCTCACAAGGACTGGTCAGTGGCCGACTGGGGAAGGGTGCTCTGGAGCGACGAATCAAAGTTCAATCTCTTCTCATCCGACGGCATTCGCTATGTCAGACGTCCGCGTGGCAAAAGAAATGATCCAAAGTACCAGGTTCCCACTGTCAAACATGGAGGAGGGTCAGTTATGGTTTGGGGTATTTTCTTCGGTTTTAAATTTTCCTCTGCATTTTTGTTGATGTTTCAGGCTGTTTTTCGAGGATGGTGTCGGTCCGCTGGTTCGAGTCGAAGGCAAAATGAACGCTGAGATGTACAAGGGCATTCTGGACGACAACATGATTGAGCACGCCATTACTTGCCTCTCAAACGATTGGATCTTCATGCAGGATAATGACCGAAGCACGCCTCCAAGCTCCTGAAGAAGTGGTTCATCGACAATAACGTGGAGGTTCTCAAGTGGCCGTCGCAGAGTCCGGACTTAAATCCTATCGAGCACCTGTGGGAGCATCTGGATCGGCAAATTCGCACACGCACCTACTCGAAGACAAGCGACTTGTTCAAGGCTCTTTGTGCAGAATGGAAGAAAATCAGTTTGGATGTTTTAATGAAATTGGTTGACTCCATGCCTGCTCGTTGTGCTGCTGTTGTTGCGTCCAAAGGGTTTGCGACGAAATATTAGTGTTGAATAAAGCGATTTCAATTATTTGTTGCTTCACATTTCTCTTTTACGGGATAATCAAAGGTGTTACATTACTTTTGTCCGGCCCAAAATGGACTAGTCGTGAAAAGTGGCTGTAGAATGAAATTGTGCCCTCAAGAATGAATTTTTTGCAGAATCATGTTCCTTGCTTAAAAATACACTTAAAATGTTTTTGCCGGACAAAATTTTGCCAGGAGATACTAGAACTTTACCAAAACTTAGATTTTTGTACAGGTGTTACATTATTTTTGTCCGCTACTGTATGTCCCAGACCTCGGAAAATGTGCGGAAAACATTCACGCTGGCCTACCCCTGAGGCTAAAGTTGCTGTACTAAAGAATAAGCACAGCGATTTCGGGGTGATCAGGTTTATGGGGAAGAAAGTATTTGCTACTAGCGCCGCATATCAATTTGAGGTTTTTTAGATTTCGGGGTTGAGGCATGGATGTCAAAATCGATAAAAACCTAACAAAGCAATAAAATTTTCAAACAAGAATTAATTTAACACGAGAATTCCCGACTGTAAAGTTAAACTATCTGTGAGTTTTCAGACCTGCTGAGCACGAACCGAGTCTCCTCGCTGGAGTACAATGCCCATAAAAAGCCCAATTCTCACAGCGACTCTTTGAAAAATGGATGGTTTTTCTTCAGGCTGGTAAGCAGTGAACTTATTTAGCTCAACATTTTTTTTATGCTCATAAGAAAGCCCTTTGTCTGGACTTTCTCATGGTGTGTCGTTTGCCTACATTCAAAAAAATTATTGTGGGTAAAGAATTAAAAGAATCAAAAAAGACCGTTTTGAAAAATTTACAATTTTACTGAAAGCATGGGAAATTTTTGTACTCCGGCCGTTTATCTGCTTGATGCCTGTTCAGTACTTGTAGAGAAATTCAAGAACTAAAAGCAGCACAAAAATTGAACAAACGTCACTCAGAAATTACAAGAGAAGGATTAAAACCAGCTGTTCCCCTGGTACTGAAATTTGAAGCATTCTCAGTTTGGCTTATTTCTGTCGACTTTTCAAAAAAAATTGTCAAAAAAATATACCAAAATGCTCAGCGTGAAAAATGCAACAGAACCAATACAAAACCTCACAAGATAACCAGCAAATATGGTGAAGATAAAAAATGTGCACAAATGATACCCACTCCCCTGCAGACTGAAATGACACCTCCTTACATAATGAAGGAACTGGCCTACAGGGTTTTTTTGGTATATGATGTCAAAAAGACGATTTTCGCTTGGTCCCCCTGTAATTTGGGTCCTGGTTCGTGAATGGCCTCTGGATGGGCAAGGCCCAAACTACACGACCAAGCGAAAATCGTGTTTTTGACATTATATACCAAAAAATTGCTTTTCGATTCTGAGTCGATCTGCGTTTACAGAATTTCAAAATTCGGCCTACCAAAAAGTTATGGCCAAAACAAAAGTTGCAAAAATATTGAAACAGCTTGTATTTGATTGACGTTTAAAAATTTCACCCGTATTTTGGAGGAAACAGGCTGATTGTCTTTGGTCCAAGTAATTTGAGGAGTGGGAACGCCATCCACAGTGCACTGCAGGTCCAGCTCTTCACCTTCAATGACCACCACTTGCTCCACTGTGCTGCCTACCATTTGGGGAGGAACTGAAAATTGAGTTTTAGAAAAGTTCGATCAAGTGATTGGCTGTAATCATAGTCGAGTTGACGCTCGACTTTTTAGGGGTCAACTTTTCTTTCAAAAGTGATAAAATATCAATTTTTTGAGGAGAAAGTGCCAAATCTGATATTTGTGACCCCCGCTCAACTTTTTGAGCTCTACAAGATGGCATTCACATAAGTTTAAAATCTTGTCTCTACAAAATTTTAGCAAATGTTGACTCCTAAGTTGACCCACCAACTTTTTTCACCCATCGATTATTAGGCGTCAAATATTTATAAATCACTCGGAAATAGTGTACGAATTTTCTTGTAGAGCTCAAAAAGTGGGGTCACAAATATCGTAAGTAAAAGAATTTTAAGAAAAATATTCACATTTCTTGAATATAAGAAAAAGTTGACCCTAAAAGTTGAGCCCGACTATGAATAGGGCCATTATAACACAAAACAAACCCAAAACTTTGAGACTAAAACTAGCTTCCGCCATTCCACCCTCATTTTCGGCTGTGCAGGTGTAGGCTGTTTGGTCATCCCGACGCACATTGACCACCACAAGACGAGTTCTGTCCAGCGAAACGGAATACTTCGGGCTGTCTTCCTGCAAATGGAAAAATTTGAGGGTTAATTTAAAAAAAATTGAATCATAAGATAACTGACTGGTATGAGGGTGCCCTCTTTCTGCCAACTTATCTTGAGTGCTTCCAGTGGAGTAGAAATGGGACATTCGAAGGTGACTGAGTTTCCTTCAAACACATCCAGTGGAGAACCAATTGTTTCAGCCATTTTCGGGGAAGCAATGAACTAAAAAAAAATGTTATTGGAATTGGTCAAATATAGTTGATTCAAGATAATCCGAAAATCTTTCAAGTTCGATCCCCACCTGGATCCGACACATTTTTACCCTAATTTTTGTGATATTTCTACCGGGCGAGTAGACGCCCATGGTGTTGTACAGTGCAGTAACCACACGAGGTCCCGCACCGGCCGGTGCACGTATCGGTGCGAGAATTCGTGTGGGCCGGTGCCAGTGCGTGCATTTTTAGGTGCCGATGCAAACTTTGGGGGAGTACACTATGCTGGATTTTCGACCACTGCTTTTTTTCTCATTTGTATTTTCTATAGCTAATGACTTCTCTGTAAATACATTCTTCGGCCAACTTTTCGCAGAGAATCTGAAAATGTTATCAGAATAAAGATGTCTTTTGAAAAGTCTCATGAAAAACACAAAAATTGACCAACACATTCATGCCTTATTTCCCTAGCGTACCTCTTTCAAATTCCCGTGGCATGGCTTTTAATTTTGGTTCACTTTTTTGGATAGTTATTAGGCAACATACCACTCGAAATGCAGCCTATTGTCTTAGCTACCGTCTCAGCGGTAACTTGTCTACTAGCTGTCCGTAAAAATCAGCGAAATACACACTCACAAGAACAAGGTCTTAGAAGGGGAAAAAGGTATGTGACGGAAATACGGTATGAATGTTTTGGTTAATTTTTGTGTTTTTCATGAGATTTTCCAAAATATATCTTTATTCTGATAACGTTTTCGGATTTTCTACACAAAGTTGGCCAAGGACTGCTTTAACAGCCGAGTCATTGGCTATAAAAGATGCAGTTTAGAAAAGAAAACAATTATGGTCAAAAATCCCACGAAATATGTACCGTAAAATTTTGGAAGTCTTTGGCAGGAATTCGCCCAGGAGAAATATCACAAAAACAAGTGCAAAAATGTGTTGGCCCCAGGTGGGAGTCGAACTTGAAAGGTTTTCCAATTATCAGGAATCAGCTATATTTGATCAAAATTTATCAATCAATCTACCGTAAATACTCTATTAAACGAGCCCCCTACAGTTAACTATTTTCAAATTTGTTTTGCTTTTTTAACCCCAACATTGTTTATTTTTTAAAACGTACGGTCACTCATTTTGTAGATCTTTCCAAACTCTACAAAATGAGTGGTCGTATGTTTTAAAAAATAAACAATGTTAGGGTTAAAAAAGCCAAAAAATTCCAAACACCCTATATCAACCTAAAATCACCTCAGAAGTTCAAAAAAGACATTATTTTTGTGTTCTGGTCAATAAAAAATTGAGTTTTGGGCATTTTGAAATTTCGACCATTTGCCTGTTTTACCATGTTTTGGTCACTGGAGCTGGGCAAAAAGTGCCTCTAAATGCATTTTCGACATGGGTTTTTCAACATGGGACTTGGCAAAAAGTCTTGCTCGGAATTAGGTCTATGGTAAGTGAGATGCGCACACCCACATACCTTAGACGCAAATCACTCGAAAGTGACTCTGGATGCATGGGGGCTTGGGTTGAGATGCGCACACCCACATACCTTAGACACAAATCACTCGAAAGTGACTCTGGATGCATGGGGGCTTGAGGTTGAGATGCGCACCCACATACCTTAGACACAAATCACTCGAAAGTGACTCTGGATGCATGAAGGGGGCTTGGAGTTGAGATGCGCACACCCACATACCTTAGACACAAATCACTCGAAAGTGACTCTGGATGCATGGGGGCTTGGAGTTGAGATGCGCACACCCACATACCTTAGACACAAATCACTCAAAAGTGACTCTGATGCATGAAGGGGGCTTGGGTTGAGATGCGCACACCCACATACCTTAGACACAAATCACTCGAAAGTGACTCTGGATGCATGGAGGGGCTTAGAGTTGAGATGCGCACACCCACATACCTTAGACACAAATCACTCGAAAGTGACTCTGGATGCATGGAGGGGCTTGGAGTTGAGATGCGCACACCCACATACCTTAGACACAAATCACTCGAAAGTGACTCTGGATGCATGGAGGGGCTTGGAGTTGAGATGCGCACACCCACATATTAGACACAAATCACTCCGAAAGTGACTCTGGATGCATGGAGGGCTTGGAGTTGAGATGCACACCCACATACCTTAGACACAAATCACTCGAAAGTGACTCTGGATGCATGGAGGGGGCTTGGAGTTGAGATGCGCACACCCACATACCTTAGACACAAATCACTGAAAGTGACTCTGGATGCATAAAAATGTATGCATACCAGAGTTTCTCTATGC